>JARYGA010040156.1:0-22821 GCA_030545235.1 Helianthus tuberosus | reverse complement strand
GACCCGTTCACGTACCCATCTTCAATATCGATCCACATAAGTGTGTCCTGATATTCAACGAAAGACTGAAACCTGTCTTTCCATGTCAGATAATTCTCCATATTCATCATCTTAGGAGGTTTGTTGGGTGTGCCAACCTCATGCTCCATCCTCAAAAGTTCATTCAAATTCGACATGTTCGACATTTTAATGCAACCGACTGGTTATAACAGTACAAAATCTTTCCAAAAACTGTTTTACCAAATTATACCGTTAGATTCGTCTCGAAATTACGAATCCAATGATATATAATGTCCAAAACCTATTTCGGGATTTTCCAGAGTTTTTTTTTTGTCCTAAAAATCAATCAAGTCTAGCCGTGCAAATGGTTTGCTTAGATTGTTTACAGATCGTTTTTTATTTACGAAAACGTTAAATACTCTATACACAGATAAATACTCCAAAAAAATAAATACTTCACCTTTTTTTAAATACTCCAACAAATACACCGGTTAGCCAATGTTGTTGAAGTTTATTACGCAAGTGAATCAAAATCACTGGTAGGTTAATTACACTGGTTAAATATGCTGGGAGTTAATTTCGCTGAGTTCAAGTACACTGCCCAAACTCGCTGAGAATAAATACACTGATTAAATATGCCGGCTGATCAGTTCAGTATTACGACTAGTAAAGTCGCCGATCACCGTGATAATGTTGCTGAGGACTGTTACCATAGTTACCAAAGTCGCCTTTGGATTTAAATACGCTAGTCAAATAGGCAGGTCAGATAAATATGCCAGACAGTCAATTTCGCAGGTCAGTCAGAAAATCCGCTGGAACAACTTGTTCAGCAAGTCAGTCAACAAATCTGCCGAAAATCACTCAAAATCCAATCTTTTCAAAATTTGAAAAGATCCTATCTCTTCTCCAACAAAATCCAACAAAATCAAACAATCAAAATTAGCAAAATTTTGATAAAATTATGAAGAACACAACGAAGAACACAAAGAACAAATGTTCGAATTCAAGTTTTTCCAGCCAAAATTCTTCAAAAATCAACCAAAACTGTCCCGAAATCCTACAAATTAGCAAAACTAAATACGAAGTAAGATCAAAACAACCATAAATTTTGCAGAATTATATCAAACATAAAACAATTTCGATACCCTAATTTTCAGATTCAAAATTTTTGAATTTTTTTTCAAAATTCCACCCAAATCTGCAGACACAATTCTGAACTGAGCCAATCAAGAGCTTAATGCTCTGATACCTATTGTAGGTCCCCTAATCCGTATGCATCTTCACAGAATTGTCGATCCAACTTAGAGTGTGGAATCCTCTAGATCAGATTTTCACAGAAACGAGTAGAAATAGAATTCACAATTAAACCCGATCTTTATTGATTATCAATCACGCGAATTACAATCAATCTAGATCTCACAAATTCGTCCAAGCATATATCTTTCACGAATTCTCTCTATAGTGACTAACTGAGCAACCTAAACCCTAATGCAAAGCTATGTATTTATAGTACATGTTTGCAACAAGGGTTAGGTCAAACCTCATTGGCTGCTAATGGGTCTAAGCCCAATTCGCCTACCACCACCCTCATATGTGGGTTTGGTTAGCCCAATCACAACAACTACTATTACAAAGCCAAACCTGCTAATTGTTTATTGTTTTACTAATTACAAGATATCCAAAGACCAAAGCTAAAAGCTTTTGTCACAAATATGCACCAACAAGGGGCATACCGCTATTCTAGAACTTATTGCCAATACTTGAGCAAAGGAAAAGAAAATTGAAGATATTCCTATCGTTCGTGACAATCTGAAGTATTCCCTGAAGAATTATCTGGTCTCCCAACTCATTGTCAAGTTGAATTTCAAATCGAGCTAACCCCTAGAGCAGCACCCATAGCCCGTGCACCTTATCGACTAGCCCCAACCGAACTGGAGGAACTTTCTAGGCAATCGCAGGACCTGTTAGATAAAGGCTTTATCCGTCCTAGCTCATCACCTTGGGGAGCCCCGGTACTCTTTGTCAAGAAGAAAGATGGCACTTTTCGTATGTGCATCGATTATCGCGAGCTGAGCAAAGTAACTATCAAGAACCACTACCCACTCCCACTCATCGATGATCTATTCGACCAGCTGCAAGGGTCAAGATATTACTCCAAAATCGATCTAAGATCGGGTTATCATCAGTTGAGAGTTCGCGATGAGGACATCTAAAACTGCTTTTAGAACTCGTTATGGTCATTACGAATTCCTTGTCATGTCTTTTGGAATGACAAACACGCCTGCGGTTTTTATGGATCTCATGAACCGAGTATGCAAACCATATCTTGACAAATTCATGATTGTATTCATCGATGATATCCTAATCTACTCGAGGAATCGAGAAGAACACGAGCATCGCCTACGGCTTATTCTAGAACTTTTACGCAACGAACAACTCTACGCCAAGTTCTCGAAATGCAACTTTTGGCTTCGCGAAGTCCATTTCCATGGGTACGTGGTTAAAAAAGACGGGATTCACGTTGATCCAGCCATATTGACTCTACCAAGAACTGGCATGCGCACAAGACTCCAAAAGAAATCCGTCAATTCTTAGGATTGGCGGGATACTTTCGTAGATTCATTGAGGGATTTTCGAAGATTCCTCAACCCCTCACGACTCTTACCCAGAAGGGTATTATTTACAAGTGGACTGATGCTCAGGAGTCTGCGTTTAAGAAACTAAAGGAAAAACTTTATAGTGTTCCTATTCTTTTATTACTTGAAGGAATCGATGACTTTGTTGTCTACTACGACGCATCTATTCAAGAACTCGGTTGTGTGTTGATGCAACACCAGAAAGTTATTGCCTACGCTACTCGACAACTCAAGATCCACGAACGGAATTATACGACACACGATTTGGAACTAGGAGTAGTGGTCTTCGCACTCAAGATTTGGAGGCATTACTTATACGGTACCATGTGCATGATCTACATCGATCACAAGAGTCTCCAGCATATATTGGACCAGAAGGAGTTGAACATGCGACAACGCCGATGGGTCGAACTCCTAAACGACTACGAGTGTGCAATCAAGTATCATCCAGGTAAGGCAAACGTTGTGGCTGATGCTATAAGCCGGAAGGAAACCAAACTGATGTGTGTAAAATGCAACATATAAATTACATCAAATGAGTCATAAAACTAATCCTTTTTAGTACTAATGTTGGAAAAAGTGTGCTTTTGTCTTCCGTTTGTATTTTCAGGACCAAATGAGCTTAAATGAACAAAAGGAACATGTATACCGCAAAAACTAACACAAATACAAGAAAAGGAATAAACGTGGCATACCCGACCCCTCGACAGCATCTTCCCAAGCGAAAACAAAGAAATAGAAGGCTGACCACGGCCCCGTGCCTAGCGGACACGGGGGCGTGGCCAAGTGTCTACAGAAAAGGAAAAGTTGTAGAAGCTTCTATTCCCAGCACGGGGGCGTGCCCATCTCAACACGAGCCGTGGACAACGCTAAGATTCGAAGAATCTAGCAAATCTTGATAATACAGATACGCTTCTACACACGGGGCCGTGCCCAGGGAACACGGGGGCGTGTGGAGCCTAATACAGACAATTTCAATTAATGAAGAAAGAGAAAGAGGATGGACACGGGGCCGTGTTCGGGCTTCTGTGCAGGCTATAAATAGTGGTGCTTGGTTCACTTCAAAGGCATCACTTGGCAAACCACCTCTCTCCTACTTCACCCACACTCCACCACCAACACAACACCCACATCCACCACAATCATCCATCATCCACCTTAGAGTGTGTGTAGTAGTCTCGGGATCCAAGATTGATAGTAAGAGTTCTTGACAATCAAAGGCCATGTTTTCCTAAGTCTCTTACATCACTTGGTGAAGACAAGAATTTAATGTAATACTTTTGATTTTTAATCTTTTCGCACTTTTTATTTGGTTTTGTATTAATAACTTTATTAACTAGTTTCTTATGTTGAAGGTGAAACTTCCTTATCATTTGTCTGTGGTGTCTTGGCGTAAAATAAAAGATTTTCACCATTCATATCTCTACGGTCTATATATAGATATGTTGACTACCTGTTCGGGGGTTAAGGGAATGGTTTGGTATGGTTTTTGCCTTGTTCAGTGTATAGATCCTAGGTCAAGCTTACTAGGACCTCCTTCAAACCCACTGGTATTGGATGGCGGGGGTGCGAATGGCTTGATCCCCTCATATGTAAACTACTATTAATACATTAACCCAGCTACTTGGGATTGTATCCCTGCTGACTTAAACCACTTAGCCGAGGGTAACGTCACCTTCAAAAGAGGGGCCTACCACATTACGCATTAATAACTTAATTAATTATCTTTCAATATCCTGACCCTTTGGGATTGTATCCTTGCTGACTCAAACCACTGGGTTGAGGGTAACGTCACCTTCAAAAGAGGGGCCTACTACTATAACTAAGATAATCTCTTAAAATGTGCAAAAGTGTAGAAATCATCAAAGGTTACATTAAATACGAGTCGGATCCAAGTGATTCATCTTGTCTATCTGTTTTTATTTTATTTTATTTTTAGCATTTTTGTTTTTACTTTTCATGTTTAAAACCTTTTTCTAAAATTTTTGATTTTATTAGACGTTGAAGATAAACCGGTACTAAAAGCTCTTGTGTCCTTGGACGACCTCGGTATCTTACCAATGCTATAGTACGCTCACGATGGGTGCGCTTGCCCATATGTGTGTTTAGTTTTAGTAGAATATCGTATTTTTATAGATTTAAAACTTGACTAATGTGTTAAAAAGGGCTTAAAATATCAATAAAATTATATAACGCTACACACGCATCAAGTTTTTTACGTCGCTTTCGGGGACACAAGGATTTTAAGAAAGCTTAAAATCGACGGCCTAATCAGTTTTTCAAAAACCATTTTAAAACTGCGCGCATTTTTACATTTTTAGTTAGTTTTTGCCTTACAGTAGCCTGAACACGGGGCCGTGTTCACTGAACACGGGGCCGTGCTGCATATTTTTTACCAAACACCCAGATACAGAGTCTGAACACGGGGTCGTGCTCGCTGAACACGCCCCTGTGATGCACAAAACCAATCACATTTTTTAAAATGCCCAGATACAGAACCTGAACATGGGGCCGTGCTCACTGAACACGAGGTCGTGTCCAGCCTCTGTTTCTGTTTTGAATTTTGTTTTCTGATCCCGAGACTCTGTTTTGATCTGCTGAGTGATTCTTATGGATCAATACTCAGGAGGTTACAACTACCACTATGATGAGGATGATTATTGGGAAGAGTATTGTACTATTTGTGGCAACCCTCATTCGGTACAATATTGTGACCTCTTTGATCCATCCCCTTCATACACATACTATGAGGAGCCCAGGTACGAGCCATCAACTTCATACACATCCTATGAAGAGCCAAGGTATGAACCTTCTCCCTCATACTCATACTTTGAGGAACCAAGATATGAGCCTCCACATTCATATGCTTACTATGAGGAGCCATGGCGTGAACAACCCACCTCATATGAGTATTATGAAGAGCCAAGTTACGAATCTTATTCATCATATACTTACAATGAGGAACAATGGTGTGAACCATCTACTTCATATGAGTATTATGAAGAACCAAGGATCGAACTTCCGAATTCAAGCTTTGAGGATCCAGATCCTTATTCTATCACCCACATAACCGATAAGATAATAGAACACATTAAAACTATCGAGCGCTGCATAAAAGAATCCCGCGCAAGGGAAGAGGAGTCCCGCGTAAGGGAAGAATTAACATGTAATAAAGAAGAGATAGTTGAAAATTTAAAAATGGAAGAACAAGTATGTGAAAAACCGACACATGAGGTAAACAACGAAAAAAGTGAGTCGGATAACGTTAAAATTCAAGAAGAGTCTAATTTTCAAGAAATTAATCTCTTGTCACCTTCTTTCGAAAACCATTGTTTAGTACCCACTCATGCTAAGTTTTTAAGAGAGTTAAACACTAACACTAAAATTGACGAAATGGTAAGAATTAAGTTTTCATATAATCAAACTACGCTAATAAAAGATGATCCATTTGAAATTAACATTAAACCGGTTCCATATCTCTTTCAAAATTCCTTTATTAGTAATATTACAATTGATAAAGATCTTTGTGTTAATATAATGCCCAACTACATTTTCAAAAAATTAAGTATTGGTGATTTTTCTCCACTTCAAATACACATTTTTCTATCTAATCGGAAAACAATAAAATCAATGGGAATAGTTGAGGATGTATTAGTTCAAACAAGTAAAATATTAATCCCAACCGACTTCGTCATCCTTGATGACGCTCCATTAGTTTTGGGATGACCTTTTGTAAAAACCTATGAAGCTTTGAAAAAACGGAAGAAAAACAATCTTCCCGTTCAATTAGGGGCATTCAAAAGAAGTGTCGATCCTGAGCGTTCAATGAAATATCCATTCAGCAATAATGACCCCCTAATTGAAGATGAAGATGAGCCAACCGAAACAAGAGAATAAATCGACCACTTTGTTGAAGAAGAGGTCACCATTGAACAAACCTTTGGTTGATACATTTTTGTGTGGACGCGGCACGTTCGGTTCGAGCCTTTAAACATCATGAAGACCAAGTTCGGTTGGACAACTTTATCTCATTTGTTTTGTAATGTTAAACAAACAATGCATGTTGCATTTAGATTATTAGTTGTCTAGGTGTGTGTTTATATAGTTCACTAGGCCAAATCTTCATGTGGGCCAAAACCTCATTTGGGCTTTGACTTCTTTGGGCCAAAACTCCTGCATGACGAAACATGATGAAACAAAGTGTTTCATCACACTACAGGACAAAACACGATGAAACAAAGTGTTTCATCACACTACAGGACAAAAGCATGAAGAAACTCTCTAGTTTCGTCGACTGTTGGGTTTCTTCAGGCCCAAATGTCTGGCCCAATGTTGTTTCGTCGAGCCCACTTTTGGTTTCGTCGTGGATAAGCCCAGGCTCCTATATAAACACTTCTCTGGTTTCACTTTGAAACTAGATGAGAGCATACCCTGAAAGTTATTCTGTCAAACTCTGTGTGTATCATTTGTTCTTGGTTCTCATCCTATTTAATCAATAGATTGCGTTTCATTGGTTATACCGTGTGTGTTATTTACTGTGTTTGATTTGGCATCGTTATGGGGATTCCGCACCCGTGACATTGTTTGTTATAAACAAGGATTCGGTTTTCGTTATCGATCCTCAGATTTTGGGACCTACAAGTTTCGTCGTCCAGTCTTTTTGAGTTTCGTCGTTCATCATACATCATCCAGTTTCGTCGACCTTCTCTTCACCAGGGTTTCGTCGTTTAAAAACAAATCAGAGTTTCATCATTTATCTGTTGAGTTTCGTCGTATCATGTTAATCCATAGAGTTTCGTCATCACACATGTTTCACCTTTTAGTTTCGTCAATCAAAGTTCATAACTAGAGTTTCGTCGCAACTTTCATCAACAGTTTCGTCGTTCATTAATTCATCCAACGGTTTCGTCGAACTTATTAAAGTTTTTAACAGAGGCTTTGCAAAAGTTATTTAACAGTGTGTTTTTAAGTGTGTGATCAGGTTTTCTCTTTCATATATCAAACATGAGTTGTACTAGCCCTTGGGATTGGAGTACGGACCCACGACCAGGTCAAAATCAGAATCAGACTTCGATGGCCGCTGTAGGATCGATTTGACCGATCGAATGAGTCAATTTGAATGTGTTTACACTATTTAGATGGCGGAAACATCTAAACAGCTTAGAATCAGATAGAAAAGAGTAGAAAACAGAATAGATTCACTTTTAACACTTGTTCTCTGTTATATATTGACTTGAAAAACTGGCAGCACTTCGTTACAACTTCTCGGAATGCGTACCAACTGAGAACTACACTAGCCTATTTATAGGCAACTAGATTTCGCTTAAACATGCCTCAAGCGAAATCTTATCATGTGATTTCGCTTGAGGCTTACATCAAGACCCCTGAAGCGAAACCCTTACAAAACTAAATTAAACTTACATTTAGACCCCTACACTTTACATACTTGACATATTTAGACCCTAGACTTATGACGTAGGCTTTAGACATCGTGTATCAACAGCCGCATATTTAATGAATTGTAGGATCGATTTGACCGATCAAATGAGTCAATTTGAATGTGTTCACACTATTTAGATGGCGGAAACATCTAAACAGCTTAGAATCAGACAGAAGAGAGTAGAAAACAGAATAGATTCACTTTTAACACTTGTTCTCTGTTATATATTGACTTGAAAAACTGGCAGCACTTCGTTACAACTTCTCGGAATGCGTACCAACTGAGAACTACACTGGCCTATATATAGGCAACTGGATTTCGCTTCAACCTGTCTCAAGCGAAATCTTATCATGTGATTTCGCTTGAGACTTACATCATTACTCTTCAAGCGAAACCTAATAAACTAAGTTAAACTTTACATTCAGACCCCTACACTTTACATACTTGACACTTTTAGACCCTAGACTTATGACGTAGGCTTTAGACATCATGTATCAACCAACTCCCCCTTGGATAAAGCCGGAGTTTTCAGTCTAGGTCTTCACATGGACTTGAACTTTTCTTCTCTAGGCTTAGGTTTTCGTGACAACATCTTCCTAAGCTTTTCATTATCATCAGCTCTTTTCTTTTCTTCAACAGCTTGCCTTTGAGCAAATGTCTCCCGAAGATATCTATCCTTTTCTTCTCAAGCTTTACGTTCCTTTTCAGCTTTCCTTTTGACTTTCTCCTCCAAAGCCCACCAAGATGACTTCCATTTAGTTCCAGAATTGATATTCTTTTGAAAACACACATTCACAACTCTCTGAAACTGCATTGCCTGATCTCTATCTTTTGGCGAATGATGAATCTTGTTGATAAACAAGCATTCTATATCTTTTGCCGAGCAATTAACAAGCCACATTGGATCAAAGACACGAATTTCTCTCAGTTTACCTTCTGCTTGATACGAGATCACTGCTTCAGTAGACAGACAACTATATACCCAATGTATAAATCCTTTATAGAATTCTTGTTCCATTGGAGGTACTGGTATAATCTTCATTGTCTTTGGCTTCTTGATATTAAGAATCCTTTCTACAACACCAGTTTCAGGATTAACTCTTGGAATAATCTTTGGGCGATGAGGCTTCCAGAATCTGAATCCCTTAAATGATTGAAATCTGATAAACCCCCACATTTTAATATCATTCTTCCTCACAGGATATTCCAAAGCTTTAACCTGTGATAACTCCTCAACATCCCACCATGGGAGTGACATAAGATCAAACAACTTTTCAAAATACTGAACACCACATTCTCTTCTGACTGCATAAGCATTCACGTGTGGTAAAAAGCCCCAACTAATAATATCTCCCAAAGAAATACTTCGATCCCGTTGATAAAACTTCAATGGTCTTTTGAACTTTCTGTCATGATCAACCTTAAACCATTTCTTCTTCTCTTCTTTCTCTAAGTCTTTCTTTGTACCATCAGGATTAAAGTTTTTAATAACTTCAGCAACTTTTCTCCTCAACTCATCCCGATTCTCTTCAGTGAAAAATTCCATCAGTGTAGGCAACTGAGAAGTATCTTCATGAACACTTTCATCATCTTCCCAGTCTTCAACTTCTACTCTGTCATACAGATCAACATCTTCAACATATCGATATTCATAATCATCATAATGATCAGCATCAAACTCATTCAGCTCTCTTTCTAAATCAGAATTCATTTCTTCTTCGAAATCAAACTTGAACTCTGGATGATCTCTTCGAGTCATTTCTTTTATGATTTCCAGCGTATAGTTATGAAAATGCTCTCCTTCTTCCCGATATGTATCCAATCTAAGAATCAACTTTTCAGTTTGATCAACATTTTGATCATCACCACGCTCCCCCTCACTTGTTGCACTATCATGTTCAACATTTGCATCATCTTGTAATAACTCATCAATTGCTTCTTCAGTTGTTTTCTCAGAAATTCTCAGACCAGAAGCACCTTGATCTTGATCATCATCTCCATCATCATCATCACTACTACTTGCAGAGATCACATCATCATCTGCATCTTCTTCTTCATCTTCGTCATCATCCTCTTCATTCTCTCCAGTAAGAAGATCATCAATTTCAACATCAACATCAAAAATACCAGAAACTGCTGTAAGAGGACGAACATTCAGAATGATATCTTCAGAAACATCAACTGGAATAATAGCTTTTTCTTCAATTTCAGGACCCTTTCCCTTATCCTTCATTTGCTTATCAATTTCAGCCTGTTTCTTAGCTTTCTCTTCATCACGAACAACTTCATTGAATTTCAACTCTAAAGATGTACCCACCAACTTTTCCAACACTTTCTTCATCATCTTGCTTTCATGTTCATTTCTTGCTTTGATTTCCTCTAATTCTTGATTTTTCAACTCATAGTACTTAAGATGTTCATCCCTATTCTTCTTTTCTTCCAGTAGCTCTGCAATCTGAACTTTCATAATATCCATCTCTGCTTCATTAGATTCTATTTTCTTCAGCAAAGACTTGTTTTCAGCTTCAGTTGCCTTTACTCTCAATTCCAGAACTTTCTCACGATTTTCCATCTTTTTACACTCAGCTGCTAACTTCTTGTTTTCATTAGCTACAACATCAATTCTTTTTTCAACATGTATAATCTGTTCATATGTTGCAAAAGTAATATTTCCAATATCATCAAGAGAAACATTCTCAGGAATACCAGGAAAACCTTTAAATCCAGAAGATCCAGGTGTTGTTTGAATGCTAGGTTGTGAAGATGGTGGTGTTTGGATATTAATTTGTGGAGTAGAAATAGGTTCATGTGGTGGTGAAAGATGTGGTGATGAAGTTTGATGTGGTGGTGAATGAGGTGGAATAGATTCAGATGGTGGTATAGATTGACTGGTTCCTTTAGTTGTTTTCTTCTTCAAGACAATTTTTGGAATCTTGATTGTTGGACTAACAACTTGAGTCTTCTTCTGAGCAACTTTCTTTCGAGCTCCTCTCTTCTTTCTACCACTATCAGGAGTTTGAGTTTCAGATACATGTTCAGGTGAAGGTTCATAAGCAGCATCATCCTTCTCTTGTCTCTTTCTCTTTTTCAACAACTTTTCTTGTTCAGCTGCTTCTTTAATTTTTCTTTGACGTGCAACTTCATCAATGATTTCATCAGAAGAACTAGAAGAACTTGTATCAACATCTTCAATCACTACATTGTCAGCAGCTTTACTTTGTTCAGGAACAGATTCAGATATCCCTTTCAAAAACTCTGTAGATCGTGGAGAAAAACGAATATCTCCTTCAACATTTGTTTCAATTTCAGTTTCAGCTTCAATGTTGATTTCAGCTTCAGTTTCAACATTAGTTTCTTCTACAGCTTCAACTACTTCAACTTCAGGTTCATCAACCAATAGCGTTTTAGCAACCTTCTTACGACGTTTCTTTGGTTGTGAAGATGAACCTTCTTCAGCTTGCACTTTAGGAGTTGCTTTCTTACTCCTCTTCTTTTGTTCTTTTACAAACCACACACTTCTTGAAGGTTTAAACTTTTTCAACTTCTCCAACTCATCAGCATAACCAGTTTCAGTTCTTTCAACTTCATTCCTCCAGTGTTCATGATTAACTGGATCAGGATCTTGATAATCTGGATTGCTTATGAAACCAAAAAATGTAACTTCCTTCTCTGGTTCAGGATGGTTTGTATGATATCTTGCTAATTGAGCAATAGAATCATTGTTCATATGAGCCAGAACCAACAAGTCATTCTCCATATCTCGAACAATTCCTGGATAAGCATGATCAATCATCATTTGAATGAATCTTGGATATATCCAGCTTTTTCTTTTTGATGTCACCTCTTCCACAAGATAATGAAATACAATATGTGAGAAATTGTATTTCTTGTTAAAAACAAGAGCAACTACCATGTTCATGTGATAATCACGCATAGCATCGTAACTACCCTTTTGATGACTTAGAGCAATCAACACTGAATGAATAAAGAATTTGAACGGCTTTGTGAATTTTGATTTCAAAACATTAGCAGCATTCACATCTCCAATGTATCCCATTCTAAGCAAACATCCTTTCACCATCCTTTCAGGAAATGCCGTTGGTGACTTTTCAGAATCAGGAAAATCTAGAATCTCACGAACATATGCCTCTGTTATCAGAATTTGTTTCTTTTCATCAGCAACCTTAACAAGTGAAGTAATTACTTTGTTTTTCTCATCATATACAGCATGCTTCCAAAAGCGTTTGATGTGTGACTTATACACCATTCTTCTATCTGTTAAAGCTTTTTGAATCGGCAATCTTCTCATGAATTCCAGAATGCTAGAGAACTCAGACAACTTTGAACTCCTTGTCACATCAAGATCACAACAAGAGTTGTGAAGAGCTTTGAATAAAATATTCGAAGGCTGCACATCAAATACCACAAAAATTCAAACACATTAGACAATTTTTTATAAAAATTTCAAAATTACTCATCATTTCAAGCGATATCCAAGATTTCGCTTAAAATTCATCTAAGCACATAAGATCTGTTCAAGTAAGATGGTATTTGAACATTTCGCTTGAATAATCAACAAACAACAACAAACTGTTCAAGCGAAATAGTCACAAAATGCTTTTCCTGAAGCGACACTGACAACCCTTTGAAGCGACACTGTTCAAACATCCAAAAAATTTTCAAACAAATGATCAAATTGATCACACAGTCCTGTACTACTATCAATTCCGAGCAACATGATGTGAATTTCATTCATTTTATCCCATCCATCTGTTCTAGATCTAAGAATAAAAATATGTTCAAACGTCAATATTATACAGACTCAGATCTGAAACAATCAATCTAAACACAACAATCTACACATGATTCCGACTATACACATATGTTTTGATTTGATTTTTATCAAGTTAAAACCCTAAAACTATGTGTTCTAACCCTAACCATCGCCGTCACACAAAAATCAACAAAAATCTGTACACAACTCAGAGATTACTTACATTCACCATGTTAATAGTTGTGTATGCCAACTAAAAACACAAGATTTGTGTGAATTTGGGCAGAGTAACGGTAGAAAAACGAAGTTTAGATTAATTCGCTTGAAGTCTCTCTGACAGACCTTGAAGCGAAGTGTTTGAAAAATGACTGAAGCGAAGCAATGTTGTCCTCTTATACTTCTGACGATTTCGCTTCAGGCATACTTACAACATCTTGAAGCGCATTCGTTACATAAAGGTTTCGCTTGAAACAAATTTAAGCGCATTTTTCTTGAAGCGAAAACTTTAAAAAAACTTGTTTTACCTTTTGATTTTTTTAGATTTTAATGTCACACCCAATTAACCAAGTCCAAGTTAATGACCTTGGTCAACTGACTAGTCTGCCAAGTCCAACTCAATGACCTTGGCTAACCAAACTATGAAGATACCGGATTTCTTGAAAAATAAGTTCAAATTAATGAACTTTTGAATCATTTTGATCTTTCAATCTCATTTTAATCAACAAACACTTGTACCAATCATTATACTGCATCACAAGCTTACCCAATCCTCATCAATCTCAGACATGATCTGCACAAGACTTTGAACTTTCGATTCCCAATGTCAGTTGTCGAAAATAAAATGAAAAATTAAAATCTTTTTGGATTTTAAACTGAATAAACTGAAACTATATACACACAATCTTTTTGTGAGCGTGTTAAGGGATCGTATCAGCTGCCAACAAGATACAAGTACCGTTAAGCTGAGTTACATTACCAATATTAAACAATTTGCATTGATTTCCGATATACTGATCCACTTTAAATCTTCACACATTTCTCAATCTGTTCAGGATACGAATTTAATGTCTTAAGACTTAAACTTTTATATGTGTCCCACCTCAGAATATACTCCCGTATCCAGATCTCAATATTCAGTCTTACAGGAAAGATTTAACACAAATGATATCTGTAAGGGGTTAATAACTTATGAAGAATCATGAGAGCTCAGGTCAGAACTACCGTTCAGCAGAGAGATCATGACTCGACTTTTGGTGTGTCCCCTTTTAGAGGATCTTTTTTACAACAGCATTGCTAAGCAATTTTATTGTCTTATTCATATATGCTGAGGGTGATGCTATATTTCAAGCATTTGCGAAAAGTATTATTCGAGGACTAGGTCAGAACCACCGTTCAGCAGAAGTCCTGGAATAATACCCCAGAGATCATTGAGTAAACAATCCTAGTATATCAGAATACGAAACCTTTCAAACGAGATTTCAGGGGTTACCTATATATCCTGGAGGTGTTCCCCACTTAAAAGCAAGTAATTTTTATGTTAATATCCCAAACATTTTTACTGAATGTGTAAAGACCTATCGGAACATCATCTACAAGACTGCTTAACACATTTATACTTTACATTTCTTTAGCGTACTGCACCCGTTTAGCTGATGTACTATCATTTCCCTTTTATACACAAACTCATTTTTACTTTTTCAAATGTTTTTGGTTTTTATAGATTTTATCATGTTTTTGTATTTTTCTGCAAACTTTCTCCCCCTAAGAATAAAAACATATTTTTGTGTTTTTGTTTTTATCGAAAAGCAGAAAATAAACTGTACAAACAAAATTGACAACACGACAAAAGTTCACGTCAGATCGCCGTCCAATTCGGCATCACATTCAACAACCCTCCCAGATTGCAGATTTTTCATTCCATTCAATTTTAAAAGATAATAAAACCTCTTTTTATCAAATGGTTTGGTATAGAAATCCGCTTTCTGTTCATCGGTGTGCACATATTCAATCCGAATTAATTTTTTCTCGTTACAATCTCGAATAAAATGGTGACGGATTTCAATGTGTTTTGTTTTTGAATGGTGAACCGGATTTTTAGTAATATTAATGGCTGCTTCATTGTCCACGAAAATTGGAGTATCTAAGAATTGCAAACCAAAGTCACGCATTTGCTGTTGGATCCAAAGGATCTGCGAACAGCAGCTGGAAGCTGAAACGTATTCAGCTTCACAAGTAGAAAGCGCAACAGTGGTTTGTTTCTTACACTGCCAGGTAACAAGTCGAGTTCCTAAGAACTAACACCCAGCCGTGGTGGACTTTGCGTTCTGTTTGCAGCTTCCGAAATCTGAATCAGCGAAACCGGATAAAGTAAAGTCACCTAATCTAGGATACCACAAACCGATGTTTGGGCAGCCTTTCAAATACCGTAGTATTCGTTTCACGATTGTCAGGTGTGACTGCTTCGGATTCGACTGATATCTGGCACATAAGCATGTCGGATACATGATGTCCGGACGAGAAGCTGTGAGATACATCAAGGAACCAATTATTGATCGGTACAATGTTTCATCCATCTTCACTCCATTCTCATCAGGACAAATCCCATGATTTTGTGCAAGGGGAGTGAATGCTGGACTGCAATTTGCCATATCAAACTTGTCTAGCACATCTTTCACATACTTTGACTGATGAATGAAAATTCCGTCGGGCATTTGTTCTACCTGCAACCCGAGGAAAAACTTCATTTCGCCCATTGAGCTCATTTCAAACTTTTTCTTCATCACTAGCTCAAACTCTTTGCACATATCGTCGTTGGTGGATCCAAAAATGATATCGTCCACGTAAATCTGCACAATCAACAAATGGTTTTCTTTTTCTTTAATAAACAAAGTGCTATCTACTGTACCTCTTGTGAACCCGTTGTCCAACAAGTATGTCGATAGCGTTTCATACCAGGCTCTCGGGGCCTGGTGAAGTCCGTATAACGCCTTGTCCAGTAGAAACACCTTGTTTTTGTGCTGTGGGTCTGTGAAACCTGGCGGTTGCCCCACATACACTTCCTCTTTGATAGTTCCATAGAGAAAAGCAGATTTCACGTCAAGTTGATATACTTTAAAGTTCTTCCATGATGCAAAGGCCAGAAAAATCCGAATTGCCTCTAGCCTTGCAACTGGTGCGTAGACTTCATCATAATCAATTCCTTCTTGTTGACTGAATCCTTGAACTACCAGTCTTGCTTTGTTTCTCACCACGACTCCTCGATCATCTCTTTTACATTTGAAAACCCACTTTGTTTTGATTAACTTCTGATTTGGTGGAAGATCAACAAGCTCCCAGACACCCAGCTTTTGAAACTGTTGTAGCTCCTCCTGCATTGCATTAACCCAGCTCTCCTCGGTCAATGCTTCTTTGTATGTCTTGGGCTCTATCTGCGAGATAAAACATTTTAAAGAAACTTCTTTCTGCATGTCAGCAATAGATGAATAAAAACAAGTAAGAGCTTGATCTATTTGATGTCGAGTTTTAACACCACTTTGCAAGTCGCCAATGATCTGTTCTGAGGGATGATAGGATAACGTTCGTGGCATTGCACTGTCAGGCACTACAACTTCCGATTCCAGATTTGAAATGTCAAGATCAACGATTTGGTCAACAGTCTCTTCTGTTGTCTCATTTGGTTCCTCGTCAAAGGTAGGAGCGGGTTCCTCCTCTGAGTCGTCAGAAACGTCAAATGACGGAGCTGGTTCCTCTGGTTCCTCTGGTGGTATATGAACGGTTCCACTTGGTCCGGCTTCATCATCATGAGTACCCACGGTGGGCGTAGGAACATCTAGCGGTCTAGATTCTGGCTCTGACAAATGACTTTGTTGATACAAATACATGAGAGCGACTTCCTCCTCACTCGGCTCGGATGGCATATGAAACGATTCCCAGAGTTTATCGTAGTCAAATAGGAATCTTTGTCCGGGAAGTTGTGGTGACGGAGTATGCTTCTGACAATCCACATGAAGCACCTGAATCACCTTGCTCAGACATGGTACGAACACCCTTTTTAGTGGGCTGGCATAACCTACAAAGAAACCTTCATTTGATTTTGCCCCAAACTTTCCGTCTTCATCAATAAACATACACGGTGATCCGAAAGGTTCCAAGAACTCAAGATTCGGCTTGTAACGATGCAGCAACTCAAAACATGTCTTTCCATACTTCTTGACAGTAAGGACTCTGTTCAGTGTATAGCACGCTGCAGATACTGCTTCACTCCAGAAGAAAATAGGTAGCTTGGAATCTGCTAACATTGTACGTGCTGTCTCGATTAGGGTTCTATTCTTTCTTTCAGCTACGCCGTTTTGCTGTGGAGTATACGGCGCACTGAATTCATGAAGAATTCCCTTTTCATTGCAGAACTCGTACATTCTGTTGTTTTTAAATTCAGTTCCATTGTCGCTTCTAATTCTCCGGATAGGCAGTTTGTATACTGTTTCCATCTTCTTGAAAAATATCATCAAAGACTCAAATGTTTGATCTTTCCGTTCTAAGCACACAACCCAAGAAAATCTTGAAAAATCATCTGTAACCACCAAGCAGTACAAATCCCGACTGATACTCTTAACATTGACAGGCCCGAAGAGATCCATGTGCAATCTCTCAAGAGGTAACCTGACCGAATTCATGACCTTCAAAGGATGTGACTTCCGAACCTGCTTACCTTTCTTGCATGCAATACAATCATCATTTAAATGAAAATTTTTAAAGTTCACACCTTCAACTAAAACATTATGAACCAAAAAATTCATTTTACGAACATGAATGTGGCCCATCTTACGATGCCACATGATTGAATCTTTTTCTGTTGCTTTGTTTTTAGACACAAAACACTGTTTCTGATGAGACGTTGGCGTTGCTGTGCTCATATCAAGATAATAAAGATCATACTCACGTGGAGCACGCAACAACACCATCTCATCAGGGATTTTAAACCCTGGTTTCAAAACCACACATTCAGTTTTTGTAAAATGTACACTGAAATCTTTATCACAAATCTGTGAAATACTGAGTAGATTGTTAGTCAACTCCACTATGTAGTTTACTTTGTCAAAAGATATCACACCATTTGTCAAAGTTCCTTGACCAACAATTCTTCCACCTTGACTCCCAGCAAATCCTACATGACCTCCATTGATGGATTTTACATCATAGAGCAAAGCAAGCGTCCCAGTCATGTGCCTTGATGCACCACTATCCATGATCCATTTTGATAGAATTGACTTGGGTAGCCCCTGCACATATCATATCAAATTCATTCAAACAATGAACTCCATGACCTTTTAACTTCTGAAACACTTCTAAACACTACATCACACTTTTCATCAATCTTAGGAAAGTCAAAGGTGACATTCGAAGCAACAGGTTCCACTTTTGATTTTAGCATATTTTCTTTAATAGGGGGAAACTCTGCAAGAAACTTATCAAGCTCAAATTCAAATTCTTGTTTATCATTAGCACCCACTTTTGATGCATAAAATTCCTTTACCCCTTTCACTTTTCTGTCAACCATTTTTCCAAAAATATTTTGAACAGTAGGATTAAAAGCTTTTGAATCAAACTTTAACTCGTTTTCCATTTTCTTTACCTCAACTGATTGTGATTTGGTTTCACCGACTTTTGTTTCATTTTTCAAAATGTTTTCCATCTTTTTCTCCTCGACCGATGATTTTGATTTTACAACCCAAAATTGATTTTCAAAAGTTTTCGTTTTTGGATAAATCTTTGAAGTCATTTGAGATTTTGAAGATTCGCCAATCTCAAATGTTGATTTCAGCTTATCTTCCGACTTCAATGATTCACCCCTTTTCAAGATTCGAATTGGTGAAACCATCGGCTTTTTGCCCTTTGTATTAACTGGTGACTTAGGTTGAGATTTTATAACAAATGGTTTAATGACAGGTTTTTCAAAAACTTTCTTGCATTGTTTTGCCATGTGTCCAATTTCATTACAGCGATAGCAAACTCTTTTATCATATTCGACAAAAGTTGATTTGAACGACTCTTCTTTCAGTTTCTTTGCTGTATCGAAATCGTCAATTGCTTTTTGACTAAAAATGTATTCCTTTTCTTCATCAACACTTGGACCAACAACAAAAACATCATTCATTTTATCTTTTGGCTTGACAACCTTCTTAGCCAACTTTTTCTCAAAACCAATTCCTTTGTTTTTAAAGTTGTTACCATTTTTCTTGTAACCATTACCTTCCCATTCCTTTTTCTCAAAGTTGTGGACACGTGTTCTAACAAATGATTTTTTAGTTTTTGAAAAGAATTCTTTGTTATTAACCTCATCAATGTTCATTTCAACCAACCTAAAAACTTTCTCAACATTCTCAATTTTCACATTCTGAAGAGGATACTCGAAATCAGAATAAAGTTTGTCTGTTCCAATCATAGTATATACTACCATAATCGAATCATCATTCGCACTCTTGTCCGATTTCGGTATAAATCGTTCCAAGAAATTACTTTCATCTTCAAAATCTGTAACATCTTTCTCAGATTGTGACTTCTCAGAGTTATCAATCTCTTCATCTAACACCTGATCGACAACAGTTTTGATAACCTGTGATTCGTTGTCGGTGTCGGATGCAGAGAATGTAACATCGATGCTTTCAGGCAAATCATCCTCAATTGTTCTCAATTTGAGATTCAAAGCAGCTTCCACCCCATCTGGATATTTCTGTGTGTAATGATTCCACATTGGGGGTGGAACACTGTTAAAGACTGGTGTTTCATCAGGTTGTTTTGGGACAATCTGTTCAATCACATATGAAGATGCTATATAACTCATCAACTTCTTATCAATTCTTTCATTTTCAATTTTTGTTAACTCCAATTCCCTTTTTAATGAAGCAATGGTGTCCAAATGAAAATTGACTTCCACTTGTTTTTCTAAAACAGTTGATTTTAGCAATTTCGTGGCTTTGTCATTTTCAAGACTTTCATCTTGAATCATTTTGATAGATTTAGCCAATTTGTCATATGCTTCTTTTACTTCGCTCAGATCAAATTTTAGCATGTCTACATGATGTTTCATTTCCTGATACTTAGTGTCTTTCTCAAGACACTCCATGCAAGGTTGTAAACACTTCTGGCATGGTGTTTCAGGAATTGAAACAACTTTTTCAACAACCTGTTCATGACAAACATTTTTCACATCATGTTTACCGACATTCTCAGACTCTGACTCAGACAGTTTGACTGATTCGTTTCTCTGAACTCCAGATTCCTCTCGTTTGACAGACTCACTACTGACAGACTTAGACTCCTCAGATTCTGAGTCTACCTCTCTCAGTTTTTCCATGAGAGCTTTGTCAGCAATTTCTTTCAAAGTGTCTACGGTCATTTCCTTTGTCACATCTATCATTTCTTCAACAAATTCTTTCTTCTCCTCATATCTTGGACACAATCCAGTTGTCGGTTCTTCAAAGAAATCTGCAAAAGATTCAAAAAATTTAGGCGGCATGATAGATTTCAAAGAACTAGCTAATACCTCCTTCTCAGATTGAGAGTAATGAACTTCATCAGCTATTTCTCCAAAATTGTCCACATTTTCAACAGAAATCTCTTCAACAACTACAGAAACATCTTCAGTAACTGTTTTCGGTTCAGACACTGTCTCAGAAATTTCAACAACTTCAGCCATCATTGCTTGTTCATCATTACTAGGAATATATTTATCCCAGCTGAAACCTGCAACTACCTTCTCATCATCTTGATTTACAATCATCGCCTTTTCTGGTTTATTCTCAATTTGTGGTCTTTGAACAGTAGGCTGTTGATTTGATCGATGATAGATTGCTTGCTTGTAGTAGTCGTTGGTGAACGGGTTTTGATGATTGTTTACTTCACGATTCGGACATTCTCTCTTAAAATGACCACGTTCTTTACACTTGAAGCACGTAACTTTTGATTTGTCGAACCCTAACTTCTGATCAGGGCCTGATAAACTGTTTCGGCCTGTAATCTCCATAAACCGTTGTGCTCTTCTAACCAAACTTGCCATGCCCCATTTTATATCAATCAGTTCAAGTTCCTCCGGGTCAATCTTGTCATAATCCTCTTTGGTCATATCAGGATTACCAATCCTACCCGCCACCAAGCCTTCATAAGCCTCTAGAACGGAAGCAAGTACTGCAATGTGTTGTCTTGCGGCAGTTTCAGTAATTTCATTTCCATTCTTAATATTTACCGCGATGTTGCACTGCACCCCAGAAACATAAGCCTGATTACTTGAACTTGTAGAGCTTTGAGGTGAAGACTGCTCTTGAACTTTGAAATTTGGATCATAGTTCACAAATGGTGAAGGCTTGTTTGATTGTGGAGTGTTTGTAGAACCACCCAAATTTACATCAGCACTAAAACCCGTCTGTATCTTTGGACTTTGATTTGTTGCAACAGGAATACTTCCTTTGTAATACAAAGATATGTCTTGTTGCACATTTGCTGAATTCATTTGTTTGATCTTTGATAGTTCCAATTCATGTGCCTCAATTTTCTCAATGAAATCACTCAAATTTATGTCAGCAAAATTTGTATTGCTCTTCAACACCATCAGGTACGTTCCCCATTCATCATAAGGTAACGCGTCTGCTAATTTGTCGATCCACTCTTCATTTGTCTTGGTTATCTTCAATCTACCCATCTCCAAAACCAAATGACAGTATCGTTCAATCAATTGCTTTGTGGTCTCTCCTTTCATTCCCGTGAAAATGTCAAACTGCTTGTTTATCAATGCCTTCTTGCTTTTCATCATTTCTCCACTTCCTTCAAACTTTAACAACAATTTATCCCAAAGAGATTTTGAATTGTTTTCGTGATGTAATAGTACCAAGATGTCTTCTTTAATTGCTTGTTGAAGGATGCTCATCATTTTCTTTTCAGCCTTAAAGTCAGCTTGTTCCGTTTGATTCAAACCTCCAATCCCTTTCGGATGACCCATAGCATTAACAGGATATACATATTTATCCACAATCTTTAACCAACTTTCAAAATGATTAGCTTGAACCCATGTTTTAAATCTTCCTGCCCAACTCGAATATTCGTCGATGTTCATGAGTTTAGGAGGCTTTTGCATTGTTCCCAATTCGTTCTCCATGTTGACGTTTTGTAAAACACTACCTGAGGTTTGTCCTGCTACCATACCACTTCCCGAGAAGAAGTTATAAAACTCTTGGTTTTCCATTTTTTAGAAATTTACCGAGTAGTTTTAAAATTTTTACACACACACTATTCACAAAATCAGACTATCGAACAAGTTCACGAACACTATGGACTTTCAGAAATCTCAAGCGAAATCACTCAAACTTCAAGCGAAATCACAGAAGATTTCAAGCGAAACTAACAAATCAAACACAGTATGATTTCGCTTCAAACAGCAATATCTCAAGCGAAATCTATGGTTTCGCTTCAAACCAAAATTTTCAGCTAACCACAGACTCCTCAAGCGAAATATACAATTTCGCTTCAAGCAAACAGAAGATTTCAAGCGAAATCCACGTTTTCGCTTCAAAAATACCAACAATTAGTCTGCTCGCTCAAGCGAAATCTGGTTTTCAAGTCATTTTTGTCAATTTTAGTCCGAGTTTTAATCTGAATTACTCAAGGCTTTGTTAAAACACACTTTTACACACACTGTGACAAACTCAGTCCATTTTGTCCGTGTTTTCGTCCAGAAATCAGTTTTTGTGAGTAAAAACCAACTGATTCAAGCAAACACACTCATAACTGGCTCTGATACCAATTGTAGGATCGATTTGACCGATCAAATGAGTCAATTTGAATGTGTTCACACTATTTAGATGGCGGAAACATCTAAACAGCTTAGAATCAGACAGAAGAGAGTAGAAAACAGAATAGATTCACTTTTAACACTTGTTCTCTGTTATATATTGACTTGAAAAACTGGCAGCACTTCGTTA
>JARYGA010040155.1:0-32128 GCA_030545235.1 Helianthus tuberosus | reverse complement strand
AAGCTAAGGACACAAAACTCTTATCGGCACCTGAATAAAAAAGAACAGAAGCAGGTTGGTTGTTAACAAAGAATGTACCGTTCACCACTTCGTTATCTGACCGTGCCTCGTTTGCATTCAGATTAAAAGCTCGTCCACGAGCCTGTGCCTGATTTGCGTTTGCCAACTTTGTTGGTGCATTATGTCTATTGACTTCGTCTTGTATCATGTAATAGAATAGGATAGGTTACAATAACCAGTGCACGAGGTTAGAGAAACAGAAGTTAGTGATTAAGAGTGTGATTTCGTTCATATGATCCAAGGTCACTTGGAGCGAAATCAGAAACTTCTGATTTCGCTCATAAGGCATTTGGTCATATAAGCGAAATCAAGCTACCATATAAGGTGCACTTGTTCATTCATTTGGCACGAATTCAGAAATTGTAACGAAGTGCTACCAGATTGTTCTCAGGTTGTAATCTGTGTTAAATCAATCCAAGAGACATTATAATTAGTTTGAGCATCCGTTTCATTGTTTCCGCCTTTGAATCGGATAGAAAACTCTTCTGATTGACTCATTCGGGTTCAACAACGATCCTACAAGTGGTATCAGAACACAGGAGGAAGAGTTTAGCTCATTTGCATCAAATTTCTGTCTTCTACTCCTTCTTTATTCAACAGAACAAAATCTACCGGTCAAAATCAGATCAAAATTTCACAGTTTGTGTAAAATTGGACATAGATAAACCCTTGAAAGTTTGACACTGAAATTCGGACTTAAAATGGACCAAGATGCCCCCCGAGCTGATTTCGCTCATATGGACATTCTCTGATTTCGCTTTTAGGTCCATCTAATTTCGCTCCAATGGACAAGAATATGTGTGATTTCGCTCCAATGTCAGCTTGATTTCGCTCTTGAGACATAAAACAGTGATTTCGCTCCAACCAGAATCCTGATTTCGCTTTTGTGAACCACAAAACCCTGATTTCGCTCTTGGTGTCCTGATTTCGCTCAAAGTTACATTTAATTTCGCTTTTAAGGACAGTTTGGGATTTCACTCATAGCTGCAATTCATATTTCACTCGAAAGTGAACTTTTTCGCGTCAAGATAATTTCATGACAACCAAGTGTCAGTGTATTTCAGATTATTGGATATAGTTTAAACTGATTGAGTTTGTTTGATTGTTCTCAGGTGTTTGAAGATGTCAAGCAACGGTGAAGAGTTCTACAACACATTCTACAACGCGTTCACTTCCGAATCGACAGATAGAAGTTCTGAGATGAGAGAATATTCAAGAGAGATTTCGGAGAACTTGAAGTTTGAGAACATGTATGGAAGTCAACAGAAGCCACCAAAGCTAATGAAAGTTGAAGATTATAACTGGTGGAAAAACAGATTTGAGGGTTGGGTAAAAGCTTTCCCTCCTGAAAGCTGGTTAAAACTGAAAAATGGATATATTGAACCAGTAAAAGAGGGAGGAGAGTTAATAGATGCGAAAGATTTCACAGACATAGATATAAAAAATGTTGTGGCTGAATATAAAATGATTACATTGATCAAACAGTCAGTGAGAGAGGATATTATCTCGTTACTTGAACAAGAGAAAACTTCAAAGAGTTTGTGGGAAGCGTTAGAGAGAAAGTGTGTAGGAAGTAATGAAATTGTTAAAAATAAAAAGAAATTGTTGCGTAAAGAGTTTGATCTATTCAGTTGTATGAAAAATGAATCTGTTTGTAAAATGATCGAGAGATTTGGACATCTGAAAATGGAGCTGACCAGACATGAAATCACATATTCTGAAGAGGAGCTGGTGGATAAATTGTTTGATTCATTTCCAAATGATCAAGAGTGGCAATACTTCGCTCTAATGTTGAAAAACACAATCAAGCCTGAAGATTTAAAAGTGGATTTGCTGATCGAAAGACTTGAAAGTCATGAGTTGGAGATAAAGAGATCTAAAGTCAACAATCCAGCTTATCAGCAAAATGTGGAGCTTTACTACAGAGGAAATATACCACAGGATGGGTCTCCAAGAACAACGTTTTCTGCAGAAAGTTCAAGTTCAGTGAACAATGAAAGTCTTCACAGTGGTTTTCACAATGGATCTTCTTCAAACACTTCAAGTCAATCTGCTTCCAAGAATTTGTTTCAGTGTAATATCGCAGTGGATCTGAAGAATGGGAAAAATTTCAGCGAAGAGTCAGCAAAACAACAGATGGTTTTCTTGGCATCTGTACTTGAATCGTATGAAAGCCACGTTGCAGGGAAGATTGGCAACACCAACTTGACGAAAGAAGATTATGATCAATTAGACCCCGAGGAGATGGAACTAATGGATATAAGATGGTGCATGGCCAGTGCTGTTCGTCGGGCACAGCGGTTCATGGAGATCACAGGGAGAAAGTCAATTGGTGGACCATCTACCAAACTGGGATTTGATAAATCTAAGGTGACATGTTTCAAATGTAAACAAAAAGGTCACTTTAAGCGCGAGTGCAGAAATGCGTATGCTGATGATGATTCTGAAAACCCATTCAAAGAAGATTATTACAAGAAAGCGATTTATCATCAGAACAAATCTGAGCCTCCAAGGTTGAAACAGCCTGAAGAAAAATCAAGGGCTCTTACAGTTATTTATGACGATGTAGGTTATGACTGGAGTCAGGTTTGCCCTGAAGAAGATGCAGTTGGATATGCATTTGTGGCTGATACTGATCCAGATAGATGGTGGAAAGCAGATTATGCAAGATGGGAAATCGGAAAATTAAACGAACCATTCAAAGAAGCCCAGAGAGCAAAAAGATGGAATGATGAGATGGAATGTTACATGGATCCACGGGGTAATCCAGTTGTTGACCCATCAAAAGTGGATTTCGAAGCTGTAACAAATTTGCTTCCAAGGCAAGCTACTTTCAACACACGAAGGTTATCTGATAAAGCATATCTGCCTGATTTGGAGAAGAAGATAAGAGAGGTTTGTGAAGTAAGTCTACCGAAGGTAGTAGAAATGAAGAAGCGAAAAGAAGAAGAATTGAAGAAGATGATTGAAGAAGTAAAGACTGTTGTGAAGATTGCTGCTGAAGAGGAACAGAAAGCTGAAGAAGACCAGAAAATAGAAGAAGCACAGAAAGAAGAAAAAGAGGAGAACAAAGAGCAAGATCAGAAAGCTGAGACAGAAGAACCGGTGCTGAAAGAGACTGAGGTAAGAAAATCTTCTGACTTGTCGAATGTTAAATTGGTTGATGAAAAAGAAAACAAGTGCAGGAATTGCATAGAAATGTGCAAAGCCTGTACTGAAAAAGATGACATCATAAAAACAAAAGACAATGATATAGTTAAACTAGAAAATGTTTTCACAACAAAATGTAAAGAAATGATTGAAAAAGAAGAAATTTTGTAAAAGTCGAAGAGCTAACACAGAAATGTCATGATCTTGAAGAAGAAAATAAGATTTTGAAAGAAAAGTGTACTGCTAAATGTGTTGATTGTGTTGAAAAAGAATCTAAATTTCAAGATTTACAAAAACAATATGATTCTTTAAAGTGGTCGAGTCAGAGAGTACAGGAAGCTTATGATACTTTGAAGAGCCAAATCAAAAGTTTTGATCAAAGATTGTCTGAAACTTTAGTCACTAAAGAAATGTATGAAAGAAAGTTTAAAGAAAAGCAAATTGAATTGAACAAATGTGTTGATGAAATTGCTAATCTTAAACAAGTCTTGGATGAAAAAGAAAAGATTGTTACAAAACTTCAAAGTTATCATAACTCTTCGTACATTCTTGAACGCATTTTCAACATCACACCAGATGACAAAGATACTGACAATTGCAAAAAGGGTATTGGTTCAGAGTTTCATCATGTACCACCACCATTGAGAAACAATTATACTTTTTATGATGAGGAAAAGGTGGCAAAGGGTTTGAACATAGCTGACCAATTACCTGAAAGTATCGATGTGACTTACACCAAATCTGATGAAGCTGATGATTCAGAGGTGGTGAGTAAGGTTGTTGATAGTGTTTTGAAAGATGAGTCTACAAAAGGTAAGTTTGAATCACAGGATGAAGATGAAGGAAATTTTCATGATGGTTATCTGAAAAACACAAAATCCGAGAAAAAAATGGATGATGATTCAAAGGGATTGGTCTATACCATGATTGGATCAGACAAACTATTCTTAGATGTTGTATTCCCGATTCAGAATGTGATTTCAGAGAAGGTCGATAAAGTTTTCAAAATGGTTGAGATTGAGAAGTCGGAAATTTCAAAGTTTGTTGGTAAAAGTCATAAATCTCTTTATAACAAACCTGGTTTTAAGAAGAAAAACATGAAGGCTGGTTTGGGTTATAAAAAGAAACAGAATCGAAAACAAAATGAAAAACAGGATTTGCAACAAAAATTGAATTTTGTTCAAGGAAAAAGTTTGAAAGAAGAGGAAAAACTCAAATTTGGACAACAATCTAATGAGGAGTTTGAGACTATGAAAAAGAAACAACAACAGGCCAAGGACGTTTCAAAGAAAGTGTGTTTTAAATGTGATCAAATTGGACATGTTGTATGAAAGTGTCCAAATCCAAAGCCCGTTGATGTTGAAAAACATAAATCTGAGGATGTGAAACCAAGGTCAACCAGATTTGATTCGAAACAAACTTGGAGGTACAATACAAACAAGTTTGCTTCAAATCAAACTTGGAAATCAAACTTGAACAGGTTCGATTCAAGACAGACCTGGAATTCTCACACACCCAGATTGAGAACAACACAAAGTTGGAGAACATCTGTTGATATGACAAAACCTCAAGAGTTTTGAAAACCTAAAAATGTTGTTCAAGATCAAAAGGTTCAAAAAGAGACAAACTTTTACAAAAGAGGTACTCCGAAAGGTCAAGTGTGGAGTGCTAAGAAACAAGTGACGTCGGTAAAAGATGAGAAAGTTGAAGTCAAAGTTGAAAAAGTTTTAAGTGACAAAGAATTTCAAAAATTGAATGAAAATTATTGTGTTGAAATGCCTAAGGTCCAACAAACCTGGGCTAAATTGTTCAAATGATTGATAAAGTTTGAATGTACAGGTGCTCAACGAAGCTGAAGATTGTGAGAATGGTAGTTGGGGCAGCTTGGCACAGGAAGAGGTTGCTGAACCCTGGTTTGGTTGAACAGGGAGTTTAGTTTGATTGTTTTCTGTATATAAATAAACAATATTTTCAAAACCCTAAAAATATTGTTTGAATAAATGTTGATTGAATACGTCGAAACCCTCACGGCTGAACAAACATGATTACTTTCATCAGATTGAAAAACGGTTTTCAAACTGTTAAGATTAATGGGTTGTAAATCATGGGGGTAATTACTGCTTTTCGTGTAATCAAGTTCACAAGATGCAGAAAATGGATGGCGAGACAAAGCTATCAGTATTGTGTTGTCAAATTTTTAATGATTTTGCATTTTAGGGGGAGATTTTTTGTTGTCAGAAAATACAAAAACATTTGAAAATTTTGAAAAAGCCAAAAACATGATAAAAATTTAAAAATTTGAGTTTTGCGTAAAAAGAGGAAATGATAGTACATCAGTAGACAGTTACAGTATGCTAAAGAAATGTAATGATTAAATAGTGTTAAACAGTCTCACTGATGATGTGTCGATAGTTTTTGCACTCTTAATAAATTTGTTCGGGATATAAAACTAAATCTTTACTTACTTATTTCGTGGGGAACACTACTTGGATATATAGGTAACCCCTGAAATCTTGTTTGAAAGATTCCTTTTTCTGATATACTAGGTCTTTATACTCAGTGATATCTGGGGTATTATTCCGGGACTTCTGCTGAATGGAAGTTCTGACCTAGTCCCCGAATAATACTTTTTGCAAATGCTTGAAACACAGCATCACCCTCAGCATATATGATAAGACAATAAAATTGCTTAGCAATGCTGTTGTAAAAAAGATCCTCTAAAGGGGACACACCCAAAAGTTGAGTCATGATCTCTCTGCTGAACGGTAGTTCTGACCTGAGCTCTCATGATTCTTCATAAATTATTAACCCCTACAGATATCATTTGTGTTATAATTACCTGTAAGACTGAATATTGGGATCTGGACACGGGAGTATATTCAAGAGGTGGGACACACGTATAAGTTTAAGTCTCTAAAACACTTAATCCGTATCCTGGACAGATTGAAAATTGTGTGAGAATTTAAAGTCGACCAGTATATCGACAATCTAAGTGAATTGTTTAATTCTTAATGTGTAACTAAGCTCAACGGTACTTGTGACTTGTCAAAAACTGATATGATCCTCTGATGCATACTCAAAACAAAAATATTGTCTGTAAATATGTTTGTACATATTTCTTTACTGCTTTATTTTCGACAACCAATGTCTGAGATGCTGAGTTTCAAAATCTAAGTAAGTTGATTGTGTTTCTGAGAATAAAACAAGTTCATTAAATTGAAACATGAATTTTTTTTTTTAAAATTTCAAAAACAGTTTGTGATATCTCCAAGGTCATTAGTTTGGACTTGGACGATTAACTGTGGGGGAGTTGGATGCTTATATTGTTATAGAGCTAGTTTCCAATATGATTCGATGAAACTGCCAAATTCATGAGAAGTGGTTTAGAAGGTTTGAATTGCCAGATTACGATTTCTGGAAAATTGAAGATTAAAATGTTGTTACTTATAGTTGTATGAGTGATTGCAGGAAAAGTCCAGACTACGATCCCGAGAGCAGAGTCTAAGGGGGAGTATGAAGACAAGCTAAAAGTTAGGAGAAGCTTGTAGATGGAAAGAGAGGTGTCGATCCCTAAAAGCATGGAAGCTTAACGAGAGGGGGAGCCTGCTTATGGTGAAGCTGTTGATGATAGAGCCAGTGATGAGATCCTGGTGTAAGATTCAAAGAGAGAAGCTGATCAAAGAGAAAGATTGAAAGATGCTTTCAATGTTACAATCTGAACGAGAAGGCAGAATGATCAAGACAGAAGAGGTGTCATAACAGAGTCTAGACACTGAAGACTTCGTCAATATCCGAGGGGGAGTCTGTTGGTGCATTACGTCTATTGACTTCATCTTGTATCATGTAATAGAATAGGATAGGTTAGAATAACCAGTGCACGAGGTTCGAGAAACAGAAGTTAGTGGTTAAGAGTGTGATTTCGCTCATATGATCCAAGGTCACTTGGAGCGAAATCAGAAACTTCTGATTTCGCTCATAAGGCATTTGGTCATATAAGCGAAATCAAGCTACTATATAAGGTGCACTTGTTCATTCATTTGGCACGGATTCAGAAATTGTAACGAAGTGCTGCCAGATTGTTCTCAGGTTGTAATCTGTGTTAAATCAATCCAAGAGACATTATAATTAGTTTGAGCGTCCATTTCATTGTTTCCGCCTTTAAATCGGATAGAAAACTCTTCCAATTGACTCATTCGGGTTCAACAACGATCCTACAAACTTCGGGCAGTTGTTCCTGTAGTGGGTCAGATCCCCACATTTGAAACATGAACCAGGCAGGTAGTGAGGTCGTGCAGGATTCTGGGCAGGGTTTTGTGCAGCTTGGTTTTGGTTAAGAGCGAAGCGGCAGGTGTTTGCAAGATGACCAGACTTGCCACAGGTTGTGCAGATGCGGCATTGCACTTGTGGTTGATGATGACTGTTACACTTGTTGCACAGAGGTGCGTTGCCAGCATACTGCCTCTTGGCGGCAGGTTGTGCAGGCTGATTCTGTGCTGCCTTGTTTGTCTGAGTAGTAACAGCGAAATTCTTGGAAGCCTTACGCTTCCTTGATTTCTTTGAGGATTCATATTTTTTGCCTTTCTGCTCCATGGTGTTATCAGACTGTTTCTGTTTCTTATCACCTTTTTCTATGGAGTTTACCCTTTTTGACTTGAGAGTCAGTTAGGGTTGCAGCTAGCTCAATGGCCTGTCGGACGGTAGTGGGGTTGCTGCCAATGACAATATCCTGTACAGGATCTGGAAACCGTCTATGTACTTCTCAATAGCCTTATCCAAAGGCTTGACCATTGTCGGACAGAGCAAGCTTAACTCCTCATATCTGTCAGTGTAAGCCTGGTGTTCACCACTGTCTTGCTTGAGGTTATGGAACTCATTTTCTAAAGCCCTCTGCTCGTGACGAGGGCAGAACTCTTTCATCATAAGAGCTCTAAGTTCCTCCCATGTCTGACCCAAAGCAACCTCAGCACCTCGATCTCTCGTTAACCCATTCCACCATGTGAGAGCCCTCTTTTGGAATACACTAGAAGCAAACTCGACCTTACGATTGTTGGGACACTGAACATGGCGAAAGGTGCTCTCAAGACTCTCAAACCACTGTAGGAGCCCAGTTGCTCCCTCAGAACCACTAAACTTGAGCGGTTTAGCCGAGTTAAAACTTTTACAGTTGCACGGAGCAGGTGCATTATTGTTAGTGTTGGCTTGGTTGATTTGAGTAGTGAGATTTGGTAGCATAGCAGCCATCTGCTGTGCTATAATAGTCGCCAGTTCGGCATTGGGTTGTTGAACGTTAAGTCGAGGAGGCATTCTAAAAGAGGAAACATGAGAGAAAACGAGTGAGATGATGTGATGAAAGAAATGAGATGTCATAAATATCGACAAAATGTAAGGATGGTGGTCATTTGTTCATTACCTCATAACAAACAGACGACACACAGTGACAAATCAAAATAAATGGGTCATAATAATGTATCGCGAAGACATGCTTGCCTATAAGTGGACACTCACCCCAAGAGTTCCCAGGTAAGAGTGACTGGTCTGATACTGCGGATTTGTACGAATACTCTAGCCTTAGACAGAAAACTCAGGGTACAGGCACCCACCCTTCCAGATTGCACGTGTTCACATTATTTAGGCCCAAACTTTGACGAGATTTTGAAAATTCGTATGGCACAAGGCCAAAAGAAATCATCTAAGGATAGATGATTGATTTAAAAAATGTAACACCTCGAAAATTCACGTCCTATAATGTGTTGACACGTGTCATAAAGTTTGAACGTGTGAAAGAATGTTACAAAAGGACTAACGTTGAAAAACATGGAAAGTATGTGATTTTACGGGCTCTGAATGTCAACAGTGAATAAATATACTTCATAATAACCCTACATGATGTTTATAACATCAAACGAATAAATCATGGATCATACGAAGCAAAAAGTGAGAGATTACAAACTACAAGGGTTAAATGTGTCAACATGTTTAAAGATATACCTCTGAGTGACCTTTTGACAAACCCGAAGCTTTGTAAATGTTAATTATGCTCACTAGAATACACGATATAAATTTCGTAAAGTTTCGTTATCGTATGAGAAAGTTATGATCAAATTCGTGTGCGAGGGGTTAAAGCGTTAACATTGAAAGTTATGACTTTTCGGGTTAACCGGAAGTGTCCAGGGACTTGGCAAAGTGGGTATAAGTCCTAAGGCCCTTGTGGGTATATTATAAGGGGTCAAATTGCAAGTTTCTAGCTCAATTGACCTTTCGGAAGGGCCAAGGGGTGTGATGCAACATCAAGAAAACGTTTTTGGCTGATCAGAAGGGCCATGCGGCCCGCGTGGACATTAACAGAACTTGAGGCGGGCCGCGTCAGGCGTCCAGAACCAGAAAAACAGGCTGCAGCCTGTTTTGCGCGATTATGACCGATCCCACTGGTATTTCTCACCATTGGGCGACCCCTAAAATGTTCCTAGACCCCAGGGACACTTGTGGGACAATTGTGGTCACTTGTAGCCTTAGTTGTCAACATGTTATGGTGTTTACAACTAGTATATAAGGCCTCATTGTGCAACATTGTTCCACACACCTTCAAACAAGCTTCTGATCATTCTTGGAGCTCCCAAGCAGCCTCAACTGATCACATTCCGTGCATAGGACCCTTGTAAGTCTGCAAATCCTTCTTTAATTAAGTTTAGCTTAGTATATTAGCTAAAAGTCAAACCGTCGTAATTACGGTTTGACTTCGAGATTAGTCAACAATGGCTCAGTCATATCTCGAATTAAAAATAGTTATAAGTTGGTATTTATGTGGGTAATAAAACCTTAAAAGGGTTTCCCCTGATCATCACTCTAACCAGGTCAAAAGTCGGGTCAAACTTATATTTAAAAAGTCAACAGGAGACTTAAAATGCCATTTATGCATAATTAACATTATAGATCATATACAACCTGATGGATCATTGTTATAACTTGGTAATAAGTGTAAGAACATGTCTAAACATGTTCAACCCAACAATTTCCTGTTTAGACCTGGTTTGGAACCGAAAGTCACATAGTTTGACTTTCACTTTGACTTTTAGTTCTGACCCGTATGGTATGTTTTAGAAATGCCTTAGAGCCTTATTTGGACCAGGTTACATGCTAGTATAACCCTCTGTGATTATACACCTCGGATCATTAATTATCCAACTAATACGCATGATTCCGTTAATTGCCCATATGTTGACCATTATGCCCTTATTGCCTTAAAACGTGATCTTTGGAAAAGTAAAAGAGTAGAAACTTAAAATTACTGATATATAAATGTGTATGCAAAGTTTGACATCAATTTTAATTGTAGATTAAGAGTTATGCTCATTATCGCAAAATGAATGCTTTATGTTAATAAAATGGCGTAATTAGCGTATAGCCTACTTAAACATACTTTTTGATATCAAATATTTTACCCACTGATGTAATATATTATTTTGGGAATTTTAAAGATTTTTAATTAATTTTAGGCTGAGCATAACTCATAGTCGTAGGCTTAATCCGGTAAATGTCAGTTTTGCCCTTACGGGCAATAAAATAAGTTTTACATATCTAAACGACTCCAAACCTTTTGCTACTGATCACACATGTTAAATAAATTATTTTAAGCCTTCTGGAAATATAAAAATATCAGATTTAAGTATCAAACCCGGAAATGGCCTTTAATCGCCTTATTAAGCGTTTTAACGCATGGTATGTATTAAAATTATATTGAACATACCCGGGTCGATACCTACTGATATTTTAGGCAAATTATCATATTTTAACAGTAAGCAAAAGTTGATTAACTCAGACTTCAGTTTTGAGTTTTTCGACTTATGTGAAATTACCAAAATACCCCTACGAGGCATAGTTTGGTTATAATTGATAAATTTCACATATATGTTTTATCCTACTGATATAACTTAGTAAATTGAGTATATTTTCTGATTACATCTGACCTGTAACTCAGCTTGTTACTTAAACTCTTTTATAAACTTTTAAATGACCAAACTACCCCTACGGGGCCTAGTTTGTGTTTAAACGTGTTTCGGGCATAATGAAAGACATCTTACTGATGTCACAACATATTTGAGGCATAATTAACTTAGGAAACCTGTATATAGCTCTCACGAATACCCGTCACGCTTATTACGCGTACGGTTCGGTTTATGTAACAAGTTTACATAAATTAGCCGAAACGGGTCAAACCTTATCGGTTTTATCTCAAAATCCAGAATGTGAATAATAAACCCATATTAAGCAAGTCTCTGAACTTGTCGGGTCTAAATCACATTCTATCCGGTCTTCGCTTAATCGTGCGTACGAACCGTATCTTTGAAACTAGCCGGTCTAAGCTTAAGCTTAATTAAAGACCCGTTAGGATTCTAATAGGTTATTATAAAACCTTCGTTCCAGATTAGGAGTACCAGTAAAAGCTACCTGCGTTTGCTTATTGTGATTTATACATTGCTCAGGTAAATACTTTTAACTTATTTTCCCTATACGGGCTTGGGTTACGGTATATAGCATACCGCTTGATCGAGCATCAAATCTCCACAGTTGAGTGGGTAGTTGAATAATTTGATCGGCTCGTTTAAACAGTCTTGTTTACTTAAAGCCTTTGGGGGGTTGATGACCATGTCCCGGATATCCTTGGCATCATCTTACGAGATGGCCACGACCTGAGCACGGGGTGTAGGCGTACACCCGTCAGTGTATAACTCTATGATGTGGTGTGTCTATTGATCTTTAACCCGGACAAGATCCGGGCGACTGAACACACAAGTAACTTGTAATTCGTTCACAAGATTATAATATTAAATGATTCTCCCAAGTTAAAAATAAAAATGTTTATGCCACGTGCATCCAAACCAATTTCAATCATTTTCCAAAATGAGTCAGTTGAATGTATTTACTAGTGTAAACTGACGTATTTTCCCAAAAAGATTAAATGCAGGTACTAAGCGAAATTGGCTGGGATTTCTCCTTAGCATCATTAGAAGTCTCGCAAGCTTAAGATGCCTGAAGTCTGTTGAACTATTGTTTCCATTTTGTTTACGATTCGTATGTGGATAAAACTTCCGAATATTGTGACATTTGATATTACAATATTAAATTCGGTTGTAGTATATCTTTTAAATTGCTTCCGCTGTGCATATTAAATATTGTGTTGTTTGACTATTATGTTGCCAACCACGTCACGATACTCCCCACCGGGCCCACCGGTGACACGTGGAAATCGGGGTGTGACAAAAAATCATTTTGGAAACTTGTGTTCATGTTTTGGTAATCACCTAAGGATAGGTGACGTGTATAGTTTACGATCTAAACACAAGAAAACTTGTGTTAGGGTCCTAGAAAGTTATAGTCTAGGTCAAAGCATCACTAATAACCTAATTCCCTATAACCATTGGCTCTGATTCCAACTCTTCTGTCACACCCCGGCCGCGTAAAACAACAAACCACGGTGAAAACAACGGGGAGTGGAACGACATAATTATTGTTTCATGACCATGGCATTTAAAGTTTTGTATTATTAAAAAAGTGTTTACATTTTCTTAGGATTTAACAAAAACATAGCAGAACTAAATTCTCTTTTAAGTCACTAAGGCCCTAGTCTGCCTAAGTGTAGCATAATCAACGTCAAGCATTAGCTCCTGAAACACATGTAAAAATAGGTAAGTCAGCATAAAAATGCCTGTGAGATACATAGGTTTTGTTTATGCAGGATTCATGACTTGTAGCTAAAAGAAGTATTTAACAAAAAGTAGTCATGGACCTTGTAAAATGTTTTCTTTTATAAAAACATGTGAAAATCGATATGAAAATCACATGATATAAAAGAATAATGCATGGTTAAGTAAATAACCAAGTAAAAGTGAATTTGTATAAAATATGTCATTTGTAAAACAATGTCGTGTCTTTGTATAAAATATATCATGTCTTTGTCGAAGTGGTTTAAATAATGCTACAATATGTAATCTAATAAAAGCACTTATATATAGGAAGTACCAGCGGCGTATCCACCATTCTTTTATCATATTACACATAGCCTCGTTATATAAGTCACTTATCAATAATAAACCAAAATGTCTTGTTTAAAACCAATGTCAAAATGTTTATGTGTAAACAATGTTCAATGTCATGTGTAAACTGTGTCATGTATAATCAAATGTAATGTGTGGTAAGTAGAAAGTATCTACTCAAACCGTATGTTTAATGTCAATGTGAAAAAAAATGTCATGTATGGTGAATAAATAGTATTTACTCAACCCCATAGGAAAAATGTACAAAAAAATGTTTTTGAATAAACCTAAGTTTAAATCAAAGGTTATGTTTTGGAGAAAACAATGCCTTATGATTACAAACATTTATGCATTAATGTTAATCGCATACATTCAAGCCTTGCGACTGTTTGGACAAGCCCTTAAACGAATTAAAGGTTTATCAATTTATGTATATTGGATTCTGTCATTCCCTACTTCCAAACAAACCTAGGAAGTCGAGAACGGGATTTGTCAAGTCCTATGGTACCATTACATACTATCGAGCGGCGTGATCAATGTTAATGAATGTATTATTGTCCCGATTAAACATACCAAATGTCATAACCAATGTAGCATGTGAAAACCATGTACTAAGTAGGCTAAGTAAGCATACATAGTAGAAATGTTCATGAAATCAATGGTGCTAGCATGCTCAGTAAACATACATAGCAGAAATGTGATGTAAATCAATGTGTCTATATGCTGAGTAAACATATGCAACAAAAGTATCTTATGAAATCAATGTGCTAGCATGCTCAGTCAATATACATAGCAAAACACAGTTGAAATCATGTACTATATGTGTACTAAGTGAAACTAGCATGTTTATGTCATAAAAACAATGAAAAGCACGAAAGTAACAAGTATGTACATGTGTATCACCCCAAAATATTTGAAAGCGGTAAAAGATGGGACTATGTACTCACTTGGGATTGGCTATTAGGTAACTACGTTAATAATCGGATCCTAAATCGGGAGAAAAGATATAATGAGGTTCTATAAATCAAATGAGTATTTGAACTCATATGGCATGATTTAATAGAGCTAACATTCTGATTTGGAAGTCTACCTAAGAGCTTTTGACCCGTTTCGACTCGTTACGGTAGTCTAAGCTACTTTAACGCGTCGTTTGCGTAAAACTAAGGTCGGATGGTTATCTAAGTCCTATGTCAAGTCTTACATGCCCAATTATGCCTAAATATGTTACTAGATCAGATTATATGTCAAAAACTTGATCACATACAAAATATGAATTTATGCTTCAAAAGGGCATTTTGGTCATTTTCTATGGGCATATAATCTACTTAACAAATAACTAACCAACCTATGTGATCATAAGGTATAACCTCAGTAGGTTATTCCCTATGCAACTATGATCACTAAACATGCTTGGTTGGATCCTAATGATCGACCAAACGGGTCGGTTCGAAAGTCTAAGCGGTTGTCGAGACCGCTTAACTTACGACCCTAAACAAGAACTAAACTAGTAGTGATGAGTTAAACATGTCAAATCATGTTTAACTAACTTAGAAAACTGATTTAGTATCAAAACAAACTGTTTTGATACCTAAAAGTAGTTCCGTTTCAAAATGCACGTCAATACGCATTTTGACCGAAACTTTGACTCGTCACTACACCTAGTCAATGTGGTAATCAGTAGGTATAATCGCTAAGGATTATAAACATCGTGATTACAATCACGTTGCAAAGTTCAATTGAACTTTGACTTGACCAATAGATGGTCAAAACCGAAAGTCAAACTGTTGGTCAAACTGTTTGACTTTCAGCTCTAAATGGCTGAAAATAACTACTAAGCCATGAAAGAACACTTACAAGGTGTTCAAAGGCTGGAAAGAAGGTATTAGAACTCAGGTAGGTGACTCCTTAGCAGGAAATCCTCCACTTAGAGTCCCAAAATGAGAATGAGCAATGAAACAAGTGAAAGGACCAAGCTATATATACTTGTGGATGATGAACAAGAGCATTACAAGTGTTTATTTGGCCACCAAGCAATGAATCCAGGCCATACATGTGTTAATGACAGCTATCCTTTGCTTGGAAAGGTGTTAACTTGGTCATTACACAAAGAAGTTGCAGGAACAGCCCCTGAATTTGCAACAGTTTGCTGAAAATCAAGTTTCTATCACTGGGCGTTCTGTCGCACCCTGCGTAAGAAATGGAGCTGGCCTACGCGGCCCGCGACCTCAGGTCAGTTCAGCAAAAGTTTCAACTTTTACATGTTTGGTCCCTGCATGTGTTTAAGCTGATTTTTGACTTATTAAACCTCCGTTAAGCCATTTTCAAGCCTCTACAAGGTCGTCAAAGTATAGGGGACTCAAAATATGCTCAAAAATATCACGGATGTCGGTTCGTTTGGTCGTACGGTCACGTTGTTCGGTTAATTACGACGAAACTCGAACGGACGCGAAAACGATCCAAATTAAGCGACGAGTGGTATTTTTGCATTCTGATCACTAAAATAAAATATTTTAGTGTCTAAAATTTTCTTTGGATTTCCGGATGTGGTCAGAACGTTAGATATGCGCGTAAATGCAAACTTACATCGTTTTTTATGCTTTTAGTCCCTGTATGATCAAATAAGCATGTTTTCACACACCGAACCTATCAAAGCTTATTTCTAAGTTATATTAAGGTTATTTATGGTATGTTTAGCTTATGATCATGTCCCGGAATGTATGTTGCCATTCGAAACGACAGACTTTTGCAGTTTGACGCAAATAAACTTGTTTTTTTTGCCATACCAAAGCCTTTAAAACTTATTTCTAAGTTATGTAAAGGTTATTTAAGGTATGTTAAAGTTTTGTTGCTGTTCCGGAGTGTTTGTCGCGTTAAACTGATTATTTTTACGCAATAGTTTGCGTATAACTTCCCAGAAAGCGATATAGAGATTAAAATCGAGCGAAAATCAAAATGTGCAAAATGTCAAACATAAATAAACAAACATTGGGATCAAAATAAAATATTTTTTTTTATATTGAATTGTTCAAATTTTGTACAAAGATTACACAAGCACAGATGTCACAAAGAACAAGTAAGCACAAGATAAAATTAAGAAAACATAGTTTTATGAAAGTATAGCAAGTATTCTTCCAAAACAGAAAGTTTGGACCTCAAAATGGTGTTGTTCCATCTTGGTTTAACATGGTAAACCTGTGGGAACATTTTTCACACCCCGATATTTCCACTTATTACAAGTGGGCCCGGTGGGGAGTATCGTGACGTAGTTGATATCATCATAGTCAAACAACACAATTTAAATGCACAGCGGAAGCAAAAGATGAATCACATTACAAACCGAAGAAATAGTAATATCATAGTATTACAAACGGACTGTAAGGGATCCACAGGCGGATCAAAAGATAAAAGATCATTGTTCAACAGACTTTAACATCTAGAGCTTGCAAGACTTGATTAATGATGCCAGGAGTAGCCAGCCTATTTCGTCTAGTACCTGCACTTAGCCTTTTTGGAAAATACGTTAGTTTACACAGGTAAATACAATTAACTGACTCATTTTGAAAAGAGTTTAAGAAAATTAGTTTGAATGCACACGACACAAAATATCTTTTATAACTTGGGACAATTATTTGAAAATAATCTTGTATACTGTTTTACTTATTTGTCGTCCGTCAGGGCCGGTTAGAAGAGCCGGACAAGATTAACTGACATGCCACAGGTATAATGCCCACAAGGTTGATTCCTTTAAGTGGATTACCAGTTTTTACACAATGCACCTGTCAGGTGTATGCCTACACCCCGTGCTTAGGTCGTGCCCATTTCTTTGAATGATGCCAAGGATATCCGGGACATGGTCATTTAACCCGCAAAGGCCATACACCAAATAATACAGATTAAAACGAGTTATGTAAATACATTAATCACAATCCGATTTAAATGACTACACACCTGACCAAGCGGTATTATTATAATACCGTATCCCAAGCCCGTATAGGGAAAATAAGTTAAGAGTATTTACCTGAGCAAGTATAATTCACAAACAGCAAGTGCACGTAGCTTTTACCGGGCTCCTAATCTGGAACGAAGGTTTTAATAACCTATTAGATCCTAACGGGTCTTAAATAAGTCTAAACTTAGACCGGTTAGTTTTAAAGGAAGATACACGGTTCAAAACGCACGATTAAGCGATGACCGGATTAGAGTGTGGTTTAGACCCGACAAGTTTGTATACTTGTATAATATGGATAAGCTAACCACATTCTGTATTTTGAGATAAAAATGATAAGGTTTGACCCGTTTCGGCTAATTTATGCAAACTAGTTACATAAACCGCACCGAACGCGAAAGATGCGTAACGGGTAACCAAATGAGTCATGAACAGGTTTCCTAAGTTAATATGCCTTAAATATATTGTGATATCAGTAAGATAACTTCCATTATGCCCAAAATGGATTTAAATTCAAACTATGCCCCGCATGGGCATTTTGGTCATTTCACATAAGCTTAAAGGGTCAAAACTGGAAATCTGAGTTTAAAACTTTTGCTTACTATTAGAATATAAAAATTTGCTAAAAATATCAGTAGGTATCAAGTCTTATATATTTAATATAATTTTAATGCATACTATGCGTTTAAAACGCGTAAAAGGGCGGTTTTAAGCGATTTCCGGGTTTTATAATGAAAGCTGATATTTTTATTATTCCAGAAGGCTTAAAATATTTTATTTATCATATAAGATCAGTAGAAAAAGGTTTGGTATCAAAATGAATTGTAAAACTCATTTTATAAGCTAAAAGGGCAAAACCGACAATTACCAAATCAAAGGTATAACTCTATATTATGCTCAGCCTAAAAATAAATAAAAATCTTCAAAAATCCCAAAATATTATTTTACATCAGTGGGTAAAAATTTTGGTAACAAAAATTAGGTTTAGATAGGCTATACGCCAATTACGCCGTTTATTTAATAAAAAGCTTTTCATTTACGCTAATGTGCATAACTCCTAATCTAGACCACAAACTGGTGTGAAAATTTAGGGACATGTTTATAATTCGGTAATAAAGATTATTGTCCTCTCACATTTTCAAATTCTTGTTTTAAGGTTAAAAGGGCATAATAGTCAACATTTAAGCATTTAACGGAAACATGCATATGAATCGGATAACTAATGAACCAAGTTGTATAATCACAGAGGGTTATACTAACATGTAACCTGGTCCTAATAAATCTCTAAGGCATTTCTAAAACATGCTACATTGGGTCAGAACGGAAAGTCAAAGCAAAAGTCTAATTATGCGACTTCCGGTTCCGAACCGAGCCTAAACTGAAAATTGTCGGGTTGAACATGTTTAGACATGTTCTTATATGAATTACCAAGTTATATGAGTGATAAAACAGGTTGCATGTCTTCTACATTGTTAATTATGCATTTATTTGAAAATTAGCTTTCTGTTGACTTTTTAAGATTAGGTTTGACCCGACAATTGACCTAGCTAGAGTGGGAATCAGAGAGTGCCCTTTTAAGGATTTATTACCCACATAATTACCCACTCATAGGTATTTTCAATTCAAGATTTGACTGGATAAATTTTAATTAATCACGAAGTCAAACTCTAATTACGACGGTTTGACTTTAGGCCATTAAACTAATTAAAACTGAATTAAGGAAGGTTAAGGATACTTACTATGGTCCTATGCACGAGATTATGAATTAAGGAAACTTGATTTAGGTCCAGAGAGCTCCTGAGGAAGTGTGGAAGTGAGTTTTGAAATGAGCATTTTCAAGTGTTGCAACTTCACTTCATTATATAGGAACCCAAATGGCTCAAGATCATCACACACAAGTCTATAAAAGTTCCCTGATAATCCCATGTGTCCCTATACATGTAAAACTATTGGCCATGCTCCTGAATTTCGAAAACCATGCAAGAGAGGCGGTGTAACAGGCTGAACAGGCATCTGTCCATTTTCTGCTGCCAGCGACAGCCTTACGGACCGTAAGAAGTAACCTTTGCGGTCCGTAAGCACCTCTTACGGACCGTAAGTTAAATACTATATGGTCCGCAACCGACCTTGATCTAAGATGCCCAGTTACAACCTTGCGGACCGTAAGCCCTTGGCTTTGCGGTCCGTATTCCTGCTTTTATTTATTTTCGCCCAGCTCCTCCACCATACGGACCGTAAGGTGGTCCTCTTGTGGTCCGTAAGCCCTCTTCAGAAGACAAAACTTTGTAATCTGTTAGGCTTTGACCATGCATTCTTTACAACTTCGAATCTTATGCCTTTATCAGCAGGAGGGGACCATAAACCAGACCTTTGCATGTTCTTGAAGGTGTTGCCATGCACTTACACATCCTTGGACTTTATTGATGAACGCTTTTGAAGGGAATTTGTCGTATGAAACATAGGATCCATTTCTTGTGCCAATTTGAATTATACATTATCAAAATAACCGGATTTGAATATATCAGATGTTTATAATATAGATTAAGGTTTGAGATTTATAATTGGGTCACTCAGAGGTATTAATTAACATGTCGACACTTTTAAATCCTACCATACATCTTTCACTTGATCCGGGTTTATAACATGTTTGCCTTACATGACACGTGTCTTTATTTTATTGGGTATGATTTTACGAGGTGTTACATCCTCACCCCTTTAAAAGAAATCTCAACCTCGAGATTTACTGAAATAAATGAGGGTACTTTTCTTTCATTGTGGATTCTACCTCCCACGTGTACTCGGGACCTCTACGGGCATCCCATTTAACTTTTACGATCGGCACATGCTTCCTTCGAAGCTTCTTAACCTGTCGATCCTTAATCGATAAAGGTTTTTCTACAAATTTCAGGCTCTCATCTATATGCACATCCGTATGTGGTATAACTAGTGATTCATCAGCTAGACATTTCTTCAGATTGCAGATGTGAAACACATTATGGATTCCACTGAGCTCTTCAGGCAAATTTAACTTGTAAGCCACTATTCCGACACATTCGATGATCTCGAATGGTCCAATATACCTTGGGCTTAACTTGCCTGTCTTGCCAAATCGCATTACCCCTTTCCAGGGTGTCACGGCCCTTGGCCCCGGTTTGACCCGGTCCAGAGCTGCGAGGCAGGAAATCCGATGGTATCTGATTAAATGACAGCGGAAGTCTTTTTAAACAGGATCGATTAATATTAAAATTGCTCGTTTATATATATAATATAGGGATAAATCCCATAATTTACAATAAAGTGATTTTACTGGGAAATCTTTATTTCTCAAAACATGTTTCTTTATTTATTTACATTGAGCCACTTTTCTAAGCTTGTAGTGCTCCACGGCACTTTTCCTGCGCTCACAACAGATCACCTGAAACATGTTTGAAAAAGGTTTTGTCAGCAGGGAAATACTGAGTGAATCATTCTATTTTGCATAATGATGCATAGTTATTAATTAAAGCATAAGAGCGATTACAATGGCTTCTATCTTACTTTTATCTGGCATCCTGTCACAATGGTGACAAGTCACAATGGTAACGATGGTCATACCACTATTAGATCAATGAACCTAAATAGTGATGATTATCCCTGTAGGTCAATGAACCTAACAGTGATTATCCCGAGTAGGTCAATGAACCTAACTGGGAGAAAATTAGTAATGTGCACAATACCCCACCAACCAGTAATTCAAGATATCCACGACTTAGTCCCTGTAATTATAACCTTGAAAAATAATTTGAGGTATTGTAAAATAGTTTATAAAAAAGAGAATAACTCATTTTGCAGATTTAACGAGCAGAGTATAAGCCTACTGATTAGCCTTAATTAACCTAATTTAAATAACAATGCACGCATAAACAGGTTAGTAACTAATACAGCAGTTACGACAATTCACGAGATTAAACCCTCACAACGGTTTACAAGTGCAATACTTAACAATTCAGCGGATTCACAACGAATGACAGAGTATAGTCCGAGTTCGAACAGCACTCAAACATTCAAGTCGAAATAACAATGAATAACAAAGTATAAACTCAATTTGAGCGGCACTTAAACAATCGTTGGATAGTTATAATCGATCGGACGTTGAATCGTAATAGCGATCGAGTTATTACCCTGATTACGGCATCGATTAGTGAATCGTGTGTGTTAATTGTGATAAACAGACAATATCTCAGCGTATAATTTGAGAATTTACGTCGTTTCAACTCCCAGAATCAAGTCCCACTGCCTAATATTTATACCTGAAAAACCTCCCCCCTCGCGTGGCGCGAGGGGGTGTCGCGTGGCGCGAGAGGCGCCCCCTATCATAGGGTGGCCGCGTGTCTAAGTAGCCTTGCTGAGTTAGTCCTGCGTTCATTTTCAATTTACACGTAAAACTGTGTAGATAATACCAACTAGGGTTTACCCCCCCTGAGTTTTAGGGGCCCTGATCCTGATTCCGATTGTTCTGAAAATTTTAGGGTTTGTTCAGAATTACTTGGGTTTCTCATTTAGGGTTTCCTATTGGTTAATTAAAATAATAATTAGGACTTTTTGATACGAGTTGTTACATTCTCCCCACCTTAATAAAAATCTCGTCCTCGAGATTTACTTGAATAATTGAGGATATTTTCGCTTCATTTCTGATTCTAACTCCTAAATGTATTAGGATCATATCTTTGAATCCTATTTTACTTTAACTAACACTACTCGTTTACCTTTATATCTTGGAAAGGTACTACCAAAGATTCGTCTGATAGACATTTCTTGAGATTGGATACATGAAATACATCATGTACTCCAGCTAACTCTCCTGGTAATTGTAAATGATAAACAACTGGTCCTATACGTTGGATCACTGGAAATGATCCTATGTATCTTGGATTTAGCTTTCCTTTCTTATCAAATTTAACAATTCCTTTCCAAGGAATTACTTTCAATTAGCATTTTGTGTCCAACTCGAACTCCAACGGCTTTTGTCTATTATCTGTATAACTTTTCTGACTATCTCTAGCCGTCTTCAGCCTTTCCTTCGTGATACTGAATATCACAGTAGTAGTCACTTAGGATTTTCATCCCTCTCCTTTGCCTCATGTTTAATTCTTTTTGCCCAAATATATGTCTTAAATTCTTATAATCCGTATAGACAGTAAACTTACTTCTATACAGATAATGTCTTTAATCTTAAGGGCAAAATTTAGGGTTCCTAATTCTAAGTCATGAGTGGTATAGTTTTCTTTGTGCTTTTTCAATTACCTTGATGCATACGTATTTACCTTTTTGCGTTGCATTAACACATATCCAAATCCTAGTTTTGAAGCATCACCATATACTTTAAAATTTTCTGTTCCTTCTGGTAAAACTAGAATTTTATTAATTTATGCTTTAAGATCCTAAAGGCTTCTTCTTGTTTAGGTCCCTATTCAAACTTAACTGTTTTATAGGTTAGCTTAGTTAATGGTATAGTTATCTTGGAAAAATCCTTAGTATAGTATCCGACTAAACCTATAAAACTTCTAATTTCCATTGCGGATTGCGGAACTTTCCATTTGGTAATTGCTGCTATCTTAGCATAATTTACGTGAATACCTTCATGATTCACCATATAACCTAGAAATTTGCACTTTTCAAAATTCACACTTCGAGACTTTGGCGTAAAGCTTCTCTTTTCTTAAAAATGCTAAGAGTGCATGCAATTACTGACAATGTCCTTCCTGACTTTTGGAATAAATAAGTATATCGTCTATAAAGACAATTACAAATTTATCCAAATATAGTTTACAGATCCTATTCATCATGTCCATGAATGCTGGAGGTGCATTCGTTAATCCGAAGGGCCTGATTGTAAACTCGTAATGACCATACCTAGTTCTGAAAATGGTTTTAGGTATGTCTTCCTCTTGTACTTTTAGTTGATGATAACCGAAGCGTAAAAATATCTAGCTCTTTGAAGTTGACCGAATAGATCATCAATCCAAGGTAATGGGTATTGATTCTTAATTGTAACCTTTATTCAATTCCCTATAATCAATACACATTTTCATCGAAGTATCCTTTTTAAATAACTCTGTGTTAACCGATAAGGTGCCTTGGCTTATCGGTATAGTTCCTGGATTTAAAGGAATTCTAAATTCTATCTCCCTATCAGGTAGTAACCCTGATAACTCTTTTTGGGAATACATCTGGGTATTCTGAAACTACAGAAATTTCCTTAAGTTCTTTATCTTTAATGATTAATGAAATCATATATACTATTCCTTGGTTTCGTTCATTATTAGCAACTTTCATTACTGATATGAACTTTATGGGTTTACATAGCTTATCTCCTGTAATCATTATTACTTTTCCAGTGATTGCTCAAACTTCTATAGAATTCTTATCACAGATAATTCGAGCATGGTTGTTTACTAACCAATCCATTCCTAACATAACATCTGTGACAACTCGTAATTCGAACCTACCTTGTGTAATGATACGTGCTGATGTGAGCTATATTAATTGATTAATGTATGATTTGTTATGATTATGTGCATTGTGTTATGTAACGTATGTATGTATATAATGGCCCAAACGCATAATATGATCCAATCGCACAACACTCACCCGACCGCACAAGCGAAACGGTTGCTTAGTTAGTTGGGCCGTATGCTTTGTAATCGAAACCAATGGATAGCCCAAGTTGGGTTCGGCCCATCCCCCTAGTCGATTATCACATGAGATGGTTGTAACCATCTCACACTTTTACCAAACATCCTAACACATACACAAACCCTAGATCACACACTCTCCCTCTCAATCCAAACCGAAGGCAGCCTTGTTCCCTCGAAGCCTTTTTCTCTCGATCAAGCTTGTCGTATCACACTTCTGGTTAGTATTTCATTGTTATCTAGTTGCCATGCTAGGTGATCTTGTCATGTATGAACTAGGGTTTTATGCTAGTAATATTGTTTGATAATACTAGGTATTCGGTTCATGTGATTTGATGCTATACGAGATATGTAAGATGTTGAGATTGTATGATTAAATCGGAATTGTATATATGCTAATCGGCTTCATGTTTGTTAATCGGCTGATGTGTGTGTTCATATATGGATGATATGCGCAATTATTAAGTTAGTATGTATGCTAGTAATTGGACCGAATCATACGATTTGTTAAGATATTGGTTATGTTGTTCATGTTTGATTATGATAGAGTTCATATGAATTTGAGATAAAAACCATGTTTTGATCGAATAATTGCTAAGTTTGTTATTGTTTGTTGTTGATTGACTTTATGCAAATTATGGAAACTATTAAAGTGGTCAAATGATTAATTGGAATAGATGTAACTGATTGCTAAAATCACGAAAGTTTGTTAAACAATCGCACATGACCCGAGTCGCACAAGAGCTGATCACACAAGCTCTCGGGTCGCACAAGATCAGGTCGCACAAGACCTGATCTGGACGCACAAGTTTCAGTCGCACAAGGTGCCACCTATCGCACAAGACTTGTGTGACTAGTTGGGCCGATATATGTTAACTGTTATGCTACTTGTTGGGCCGTATGATTGGGCTGGGTATTAAAACTGATCGCACAAGATATCATGGACCGCACAAGGCTTAGTGTTTAGTTGTCTAGGCCGTGTTATGTTACGGATCTTTTCGGTTGCATGCTTTTGGGCCGGGTGTTAGTGGGCTTCAACATATGACTCGCACAAGGCCATTAGACTTGTGCGAGCCCAATCACTTAATGTCAATGTGTCTTATTTATTGAACGTGATGTTGTATGATGCCATGATTCGTATGTGTTTCTTATGTATGCAATCTATGTGATACCTGTGTGCGTTACTTGACACCAAAACCTGACTTTGTGTGATAACCATGTTAGGACGTGGTTGACCACTAGCATTAGTCGTGACCTTTCTGTGTAATCTGCCGAGCAAACCAAGGTGAGTTCACACTCTTACCAAGGCATGGGATTCCCCAGTTGGGTTGGGAATGGGATTGAATGATTTCCTGTATTTACATGAACACTAGACTATTTACCACGGTCCTCGGTTGGGAAGGATGCCTGTGCCAAATTCTACGCAAAGCCTACGTACCGTCCTCGGATTGGGAAGGACACTAGCACTAAACCTACGTAAAACTTACGTACAACCGTCCTCGGATTGGGAAGGACGCCAGTGCTAAACCTACGTACTACCGTCCTCGGATTGGGAAGGACGCCAGCGCTAAATCTACGTACTCGCTACGTACTGTCCTCGGTTGGGAAGGGCACTTACATAAACCTGCGTAAACCTATACTTACTACTATCCTCGGATTGGGAAGGATACTTATGGTTACGAATAGTCTAGGGGATATATAACATGGGAAGCCCCCACCAATAGAACGTACTATCGGCCCAGTAGAGCCACATGTTACATACGAACTTACTATTACTTTCTGTGAACTCGCTCAACTAGTTGTTGATCCTCTGTTACATGCCTTGCAGGACCTTAGGTACTTATGGAGCTTGCACAGGGAGGAGCAGGTCGTTGTGGGACATGGATCGGTGATGCCATGTTAACTATCTAAACATTTGAATTTAAGATTTACTTTGGGTTTACATACTTATGCTTCCGCTACACACTTATTGATGTTTGGTTTTTGAAAACACCTTTCGTATTGATAAATGACTTTTGCTTAATTACTTACATGTTCAATATGATTGGTGGCTTGATCCTGGTCAGTCACGCCTCCAAGCGGTGATATTCCGCGTGTGGATTTTGGGGGTGTGACAGATTGGTATCAGAGCCATTGGTTATAGAGAACTCGGTTTTAATATGGGGAAAACGATTTTATTAAAACCAGACTATAACCAGAACAGTGCTCTCAACGATCCACAACGACGCTTCGCTCCACGTGCAAGACTCAACATCCTAGGTAATAAGGTTTATGTTTATTGCCTACATGCTAGAATTGCGTAGAACTTTGCTCGTGGTATGCTTAGATTACATTGCCTACTATTCGTTACTGCTAGAGAACACTTGCATGCTCACTCTCTACTGACATTGCACTTTCGCGAACCTCTCTCGCACATGTTCTCCTTGAAGTCAAGATCATGAGTGGACGTGTTAACCTAACTCAAGCCCAGTTGGCGGCTTCGATCACTGAACAAGTTACTGCAGCACTCGCAGCTGCCCAGGCAGGAGGTGTAACCTGCCATCACCACTTACTCTAGGATCTTTAGATCCTACTCTCGTAACTCAACACTTGTGCTTAATTTTGATTACTCTTACGCACACGACAAGTCAACACGCTCAGCCACCTGTATGCACATACAAGACTTTTATGGACTGTCGTCCTACTACTCTCAGCGACACTGAAGGAGCTGTTGGACTCCTCCATTTGTTCGAGGAACTCGAACCGGTCTTCAAATGTGTGAATGACCTGAGGCTCGTAAGGTGAATTATGCCACTGATACTCTCGAAGGCACTGCGCTAACTTGGTGGAACGCGCAAGTTCCGATGCTGGGGCTGGCGGCTGCTAATGCCACCCCTTGGGACGAATTCAAGGAACTAATCAAACTAGAATACTGTAACTATGATGACATCCACAAACCGGAAGTGGAGTTCCTTAACCTGAAGATGACGGGGTCAGAAATAGAGACGTATACGAAGCAATCTAACGAACTGGCAACTTTGTGTCCTACTATGGTGGAACCTCCCATCAAGAGCATTGAGCTGTACCTCAAGGGCTCAGTACCAGAATTTCAAAACCATGAGAAGACGGCTAAACTTGCTACTATTCAAGATGTTACTCATCTTGCTCATCGTCTCACAGACCAGGCAGTGGGACAGAACAAGCTGCCTCAACGTATCAGCGATACTACTACCACTACTACTTCAACTACTTCTGCTACCCTCAGTGACAACGGATGAAAGTGGGATGAAACCTCTAACGAGGGTTCGACTACGATTCCGTCCCAGGCACCACAGCGAAAGATCAATGACAACCAAAGTCCTGGACAGCAACCTTTTAGTATTCAAGGGCAGGGTGGATACAGGGGAAACCACCCTAAGTGCAAACGATGTAAATTGCACCACAGCGGGCAGTGCAACCGAAATCATTGTCAATGATGCAACAAGCTTGGTCATGGAGCCAAAGATGGTAGAAGCTCACGTCCTGCAAACCAGAACCGACAACGACAGCCACAGGATCTATAGAATCAGCAGCAAAAGCAGAGTAACAAGGGATGCTATCAGTGTGGCGCTGAAGGTCACTTCAAGAGACACTGCCCACAGTTGAACCAGAACCAGAATCAGAACCACAACCAAGGAAATGGGAACAATAATGGAGGCAACAATGGGGGTAATAACGACGGCAATAGTGCCAGGGGTCGAGTGTTCGTGATTGGTCAGGGTGATACTAGGAATGACCCCAACGTTGTGATGGTTTTGACATCGATATTGGTATGGATTGACTACCTCAACATCGAGCAGAGATTCTTTGTAAAGAAAAGAAGGTCCGCATTCCTCGTGCTGGTTAAGAACCTTTGGTAACCCATAGTAACAAGCTCCAGGAGCAGCACCCATAGCTCGAGCACCTTATCGTCTAGCTCCAACTGAATTAGAAGAACTGTCAAAGCAGCTACAAGAACTCTTGGAAAAGGGTTTTATACGTCCTAGCTCTTCGCCCTGGGGAGCTCCAGTGTTATTCGTAAAGAAGAAAGACGGTACGTTCAGGATGTGTATAGACTACCGTGAACTCAACAAGGTGACGATCAAGAATCGTTATCCTCTTCCGCGCATAGATGATTTATTCGATCAGCTGCAAGGGTCGAGCTACTACTCCAAAATAGACTTACGGTCAGGATATCACCAGCTGAGAGTCCGGGATGAGGACGTCTCTAAAACAGCATTTAGAACTCGCTACGGCCACTACGAGTTTATGGTCATGCCATTCGGGCTAACGAACGCGCCTGCCGTATTCATGGATCTTATGAACAGGGTGTGCAAACCCTATCTCGACAAGTTTATTATCGTCTTCATCGACGACATCCTGATCTATTCGAAGAGTCAGGAGGAACACGAGCAGCACTTACGACTTATCTTGGAACTCCTTCGAACGGAACAACTATACGCTAAGTTTTCAAAGTGCGACTTCTGGCTTCGTGAAGTCCACTTCTTAGGCCACGTGGTAAACAAGGATGGGATTCATGTCGATCCATCCAAGGTGGATTCGATCAAGAATTGGCCCGCTCCTCGCACACCAACAGAAATACGCCAATTCTTGGGTTTGGCGGGATACTACAGAAGATTTATTAAAGACTTCTCGAAGATTGCTCAGCCGCTCACACTACTGACGCAGAAAGGTGTGGTTTACCGTTGGGGTAATGCACAGGATACAGCGTTTCAGCACTTAAAGGATAGACTCTGTAGTGCACCTATCCTCTCATTGCCTGAAGGCACGGACGATTTCGTAGTCTACTGCGACGCATCTATCCAAGGTCTTGGATGTGTATTGATGCAGAGGGATAAAGTTATTGCTTATGCTTCGCGCCAACTTAAGATTCACGAACGGAATTATACGACACACGACCTAGAGCTGGGAGCGGTTGTTTTTGCACTTAAGATATGGCGACACTACTTGTACGGTACCAAATGTGCAATCTACACTGATCACAGAAGCCTCGAACATATATTCAAACAGAAAGAGCTGAATATGCGACAGCGACGATGGGTTGAACTGTTAAACGACTACGAATGCTCAATCAGGTACCACCCAGGCAAAGCCAATGTTGTGGCTGACGCCCTCAGTCGAAAAGACACTGCGCCTAAGCGCGTACGAGCTTTACAACTCACCATACAGTCTAGCCTTCCTTCCCAGATACGAGATGCTCAGGTAGAAGCATTGAAACCAAACAACGTCAGGGCTGAAGCCCTACGCGGCTCAAGGCAACGATTAGAACAAAGGGCAGACGGCGCTTATTACGTCACAGGACGCATTTGGGTTCCACTGTACGGCAACTTACGCGAGCTGGTAATGGATGAAGCTCACAAGTCTCGCTACTCGGTACATCCTGGTTCGGATAAAATGTACCACGATATTAAGACTACATATTGGTGGCCTAGCATGAAGGCCCACATAGCCACATACGTTAGTAAATGCTTGACTTGTGCGAGAGTCAAGGCAGAATATCAGAAACCGTCAGGACCACTACAACAACCTGAGATACCACAATGGAAATGGGAGCAAATTTCCATGGATTTTGTTACTGGCCTACCTAGATCTCAGCGCGGAAATGATACTATTTGGGTGATCGTGGATCGACTCACAAAGTCTGCTCACTTCTTGGCAATCAAAGAAACAGACAAGTTCTCTACACTAGCAGACATTTACTTAAAAGAAGTGGTCTCGAGGCATGGTGTGCCAACCTCTATTATCTCGGATCGAGATGCACGTTTTACTTCAGAACTGTGGCAAGTAATGCATAAATCTTTTGGCTCTCGTTTAGACATGAGCACGGCGTATCATCCTCAGACCGATGGGCAGTCTGAGCGCACTATTCAAACTCTAGAAGACATGCTTCGGGCGTGCGTAATTGACTTTGGCAATGGTTGGGAAAAACATTTGCCACTTGTGGAATTTTCATACAATAACAGCTACCACACAAGCATTAAAGCTGCTCCATTCGAGGCATTGTACGGGCGTAAATGCCGGTCACCTCTCTGTTGGGCAGAGGTGGGAGAAAGTCAAATCACAGGTCCAAAAATGGTAGTTGATACTACTGAAAAGATTGCTCAAATACGACAACGCATGGCGGCAGCACGGGACCGTCAGAAGGTATACGCTGATAAAGACAGGAAACTACTCGAATTCCAAGTTGGGGATCGAGCGCTACTCAAAGTTTCACCCTGGAAGGGTGTGGTTCGTTTTGGCAAACGCGGCAAACTCAATCCACGATACGTCGGACCTTTCGAAGTTATCGAGAAAATAGGCAAAGTGGCCTACAGATTGAACTTACCACCTGAACTCAGTGCAGTTCACAATGTCTTTCACGTGTCGAATCTGAAGAAATGTACGTCGGATGAGACCCACGTAGTTCCCTTGAAGGAACTCACTATCGACGAACGGTTGAACTTCGTCGAGGAACCTGTTGAAATCACGGACCGGGATGTTAAGGTCCTCAAGAACACGAGAATCCCTCTTGTACGAGTTCGTTGGAACTCCCGCCGCGGCCCAGAGTTCACCTGGGAGCGTGAAGATCAAATGGAACTCAAATATCCCCAGTTATTCGGAACCAATACAACCACTACTGAGGCTGAAGCTACTACTGCGGAATTTCGGGACGAAATTCCAGATCAACGGGGGGAGGATGTGACACCCCAGGAAAACCAGTGAACGATACAATTTACCTAGCTTCCTCAGTGAGTGCGTACCAAATTTCGGGACGAAATTTCTTTTTAGTTGGGGATAATGTGACAACTCGTAATTCGAACCTACCTTGTGTAATGATACGTGCTGATGTGAGCTATATTAATTGATTAATGTATGATTTGTTATGATTATGTGCATTGTGTTATGTAACGTATGTATGTATATAATGGCCCAAACGCATAATATGATCCAATCGCACAACACTCACCCGACCGCACAAGCGAAACGGTTGCTTAGTTAGTTGGGCCGTATGCTTTGTAATCGAAACCAATGGATAGCCCAAGTTGGGTTCGGCCCATCCCCCTAGTCGATTATCACATGAGATGGTTGTAACCATCTCACACTTTTACCAAACATCCTAACACATACACAAACCCTAGATCACACACTCTCCCTCTCAATCCGAACCGAAGGCAGCCTTGTTCCCTCGAAGCCTTTTTCTCTCGATCAAGCTTGTCGTATCACACTTCTGGTTAGTATTTCATTGTTATCTAGTTGCCATGCTAGGTGATCTTGTCATGTATGAACTAGGGTTTTATGCTAGTAATATTGTTTGATAATACTAGGTATTCGGTTCATGTGATTTGATGCTATACGAGATTTGTAAGATGTTGAGATTGTATGATTAAATCGGAATTGTATATATGCTAATCGGCTTCATGTTTGTTAATCGGCTGATGTGTGTGTTCATATATGGATGATATGCGCAATTATTAAGTTAGTATGTATGCTAGTAATTGGACCGAATCATACGATTTGTTAAGATATTGGTTATGTTGTTCATGTTTGATTATGATAGAGTTCATATGAATTTGAGATAAAAACCATGTTTTGATCGAATAATTGCTAAGTTTGTTATTGTTTGTTGTTGATTGACTTTATGCAAATTATGGAAACTATTAAAGTGGTCAAATGATTAATTGGAATAGATGTAACTGATTGCTAAAATCACGAAAGTTTGTTAAACAATCGCACATGACCCGAGTCGCACAAGAGCTGATCACACAAGCTCTCGGGTCGCACAAGATCAGGTCGCACAAGACCTGATCTGGACGCACAAGTTTCAGTCGCACAAGGTGCCACCTATCGCACAAGACTTGTGTGACTAGTTGGGCCGATATATGTTAACTGTTATGCTACTTGTTGGGCCGTATGATTGGGCTGGGTATTAAAACTGATCGCACAAGATATCATGGACCGCACAAGGCTTAGTGTTTAGTTGTCTAGGCCGTGTTATGTTACGGATCTTTTCGGTTGCATGCTTTTGGGCCGGGTGTTAGTGGGCTTCAACATATGACTCGCACAAGGCCATTAGACTTGTGCGAGCCCAATCACTTAATGTCAATGTGTCTTATTTATTGAACGTGATGTTGTATGATGCCATGATTCGTATGTGTTTCTTATGTATGCAATCTATGTGATACCTGTGTGCGTTACTTGACACCAAAACCTGACTTTGTGTGATAACCATGTTAGGACGTGGTTGACCACTAGCATTAGTCGTGACCTTT
>JARYGA010040154.1:0-30649 GCA_030545235.1 Helianthus tuberosus | reverse complement strand
TCGCGGGAGTTTGTTGAGTAGCAAGGCGGAGCATTCTTCGCCTAAATTAACTAATTGCAATGATTCAATTTTCCTTTTATGAGTGAGGAAGTCCCTCATAAATTTTGAATATTTAGGCATTTGAGTTAGGACTTCGATAAATGGAATATTAACATGCAATTGTTTTAGCAGATTTTCGAACTTTGCGAATTGCTCATTGGTCTTTTGGCGAATTAACCGACCGGGGTACGAAACCGGAGGATTCTTGGTGGGCTCTTGAATTGGTGGAGAGGCCGTCTCTTGTTGGGGTGTGGGAGGAGTTGTGGCTTGGCTAGATCGGCTCTTTTTAGTTGGAGGTAATGGAGCTTCCTCGGGACCCACGGTACGGTTTCTTAATGTGATGAGATGTACTTGTGCTTTTGGGTTGGTTTCGGTATTACTTGGTAACGCGCCTTGTGGTCTCTCGGAGAAATTTTGAGCTAGTTGATTTAATTGTTTTTCAATGTTTTGAATACTAGCTTGTTGATTTCTAAAATTCGATTCTAATTGTTGAAATCTATCCGAGTTTTTCTTTTCGGTGTCGGAGATAAGGCGAGATACGGTATCTTCAAGCCTTTCTCGTCCCCCTTGTTGTTGAGAGAAATTTTGTGACTCGTTTCTTGGTTGTTGAAAGTTTGTTCATTGGTTTAGATTTTGTTGGTTACTACTATTGCCGGGTTCTCTCCAACCAAGGTTAGGGTGGTTACGCCATCCTTGGTTGTAGGTACCCGTTGGAGGATCCGACGGCCTAGATCTATTATCAATGTAGTTTACCAATTCCGTTTGATTATCCATTTATTTTATACTACTCCAATTTTCATGTGGCCCACCACACCCCTCGCAAGCCATAACCGAAGCCGTTTTTGCCATTTCTAACTTTTTGATTTTTGAAGAAAGGGCTTCGATTTGGGCTTGCAAGGAAGTGTTCTCATCAACCTTATGGGAGCCCGGGGCAATAGATTTGTTGCCTCGGGGAGTGTGCCACTGAAAATTGGTTTGAGCAATTTCCTCAATTTGATTATAAATTTCATTTGGGCGACGTTTACCTAAGAGTCCCCCGGAGCAAGAGTCAAATGTTTGTCTTGTGTGTGGCAACAATCCATTGTAGAAAGTGGAAACTTGTTGCCATACTGCAAGACCATGATGAGGACACTTTCTCAGTAGCTCCTTGAACCTTTCCCAAGTTTCATATAAGGATTCCCCGTCCTCTTGTAAGTATGTATTAATTTCAGTCATTAATTTAGCCGTTTTAGCAGGAGGGAAATACTTATATAGAAACTTTTGGGCCAGTTCATCCTAGGTGTTTACCGAGCCAACTGGGAGGGTATTAAGCCAAGCCTTAGCTTGGTCTTTTAGTGAAAATGGAAACATTCGAAGGCGGATGGCGTCATTTGATGCTCCATTGATCCGAAAGGTATCACATATCTCTAAGAAATTAGTAATATGTAGATGGGGATCCTCGTGCACAAGCCCAAGGAAGGTTGCGGAGTTTTGAAGCATTTGTATCAAATGTGGCCGAAGTTCGAAGTTGTTGGCTTCGACATTCTGTGCATTGATAGCGGCGCCGAGATTTCCAACAGTGGGTCGTAGGTAATCCATGAGGGTACGTTGGTCCGCCAATGGAAGTGGGTCCCCTGAAACTTTCTCTTGGTTTTTAGCTTTAAGTCTTTTTCTGAGAAAGCGTTCGGGTTCTTCTAAAGGTTCTTTTATGTCTCTACTAGAACTGGAGCTCATACACTACGTAGAAAGTTCAGATGTGGCGCCTGGGTTCCAAGTCCTGCAATAAAAACAGAAAAGAACGATGGTCAGAAGGTTCACCACGGCCCCGTGCTCAGGTGAACACGGCCCGTGGTCGGAGATACAATAGTTGTTTTCCGGATCCCTGTTACTGAGGAGCTCGACAAGGCCCCGTGCTGCACCGACACGGCCCCGTGCTCATCTCCCTGTAACTCGGAAAATAAAAACTACCAGTAAAAATGCTGAGCACGGCCCCGTGTCTGACCAGGCATGGCCCGTGCTGAGCTCTGCAGAAACTGAAAAATTAAGAAAAATCCTAAAAAGAATATAGAAAAATAAGAAAAAACGATTAGGACGCTGATTCTTAACTTTCTTAAAATCCTTATGTCCCCGGCAACGGCACCAAAAACTTGATGCGTGTGAAGTGTCGTATATTTTTAATGTATATTTTAAGCCCTTTAACACTTTTTAGCCAAGTTTTAAATTTATAAAACATGATATTTACTAACACTAAACACACATATGGGTAAGTGCACCCATCGTGAACGTAGTATAGTGTTGGTAAGATACCGAGCTCATCCAAGGATACAAGAGCTTTTAGTACCAGTTTATCCTCAACGTCTAATCAAATCAAAAGTTTAGAAAAAGGTTTTAAACTAATAAAAATAAAACTTAACTAAAATGCTGAAAAATAAAATAAAAATAAAAACAGATAGACAAGATGAATCACTTGGATCCGACTCGTGTTTAGTGTAACCTTTGATTATTCCCGAACTTTTGCACTTTTTAAGAGATTATCTTAGTTATTGTAGCAGGGCCCTCTTCTGAAGGTGACGTTACCCTCAACCCAGTAGTTTGAGTCAACAAGGATACAATCCTAAAGGGTTGGATTATTGAAAGATAATTAATTAAGTTATTAATGCATATTGTGGTAGGCCCCTCTTCTGAAGGTGACGTTACCCTCGGCTAAGTAGTCTGAGTCAGCAGGGATACAAGCCTAAGTAGCCGGGTTAAAGTATTAATAGTAGTTTACATATGAGGGGATCAAGGAGTTCGGACCCCCGCCATCCAATACCAGTGGGTATTGAAGGAAGTCCAACTAAAGTTGACCCAGGTCCTTGCAGGATCTATACACTAAACAAGGTAAGACTCTTACCAAACCGTTCCCTTAACCCCCGACCAGGTAGCCAACATACCTCCATATAGACTGTGGAGATATGAATGGTGAAAATCTTTTATTTTATATAGATAGTAAAATAATGCAAAGACACCACGGATAAACGATAAGAAAGACTCACCTTCAACATAAGAAACTAGTTGTTAAAGTCATTAATACATAACCAAATAAAAAGTGCGAAAAGATTAAAAATAAAAAGTATTACACTAGACACGTGTCTTCACCAAGTGATGTAAGAGACTTATGGCAAACATGGCCTTTGATTGTCAAGAACTCTTACGATCAATCTTGGATCCCAAGACTACTCACACACTCTATGATGGATGATGGATGATGGTGGTGGATGATGGTGTTTGGTGGTGGTGAAGTGTGGGTGAAGTGTGAGAGAGGTGGTTTGCCAAGGGATGGTTTGCAAATGAGCCAAGCACCCCTATTTATAGCCTGCACAGAAGTCTGGACACGGCCCCGTGTCCATTGGGCACGGCCCCGTGTCCACCCGTCTTCTCTTTCTTCATTAATTGCTGTTTGTCTGCATTAGTTAACCACGCCCCCGTCCGCTGGGCACAACCCCGTGTGCAAAAGCGTATCTGTACTATCAAGATTTCCTCAGATTCTACGAATCTTAGAGTTGACCACGGCCCCGTGTCCGCTGGGCACGCCCCCGTGGTAGGTGATAAAAGCTTCTACAACTTTGTCTTTTCTGCAGTCACTTGGGCACGCCCCCGTGCTCATTGAGCGCGGGGCATGTTCAGACTTCTGTTCTCTTGGTTTGCTTGGATGTGTGTTGATGCAGCGTCAAAAGGTTATAGCCTATGCCTCTAGACAACTTAAGAATTATGAGGAGAATTATACCACCCATGAGTTATGTCACACCCCGAATTTCCACGTGTCACCGGTGGGCCCGGTGGGGGAGTATCGTGACGTGGTTGGCAACATAATAGTCAAACAACACAATATATATGAATGCACAGCGGAAGCAAAAGATAATATATTACAATCCGAATATAAAGTAATATTCAAGTATTACAACGGAAGGTAAAGGATCCACAGGCGGATCTTAAAACATATCATTTGTTCAACAGACTTTAGACGCCTAGAACTTGCAAGATTCCTTATTAGCGCCCTGAGCTTCCAACCAATTTCGTACAGTACCTGTCACTTAACCTTTTTGGAAAATACGTCAGTTTTCACTGGTAAATACACTCAACTGACTCATTTGAAAAAAGTTTAAGAAAATTGATTTGGATGCACGTGGCACAAAATATCTTTTGTAATTTGATTAAAATGCACAGAGGCAAAATTAACCTTTTATACTTGGGAAAATTATTTGTATATAATCTTGTATACAGTTTTACTTATTTGTCGTCCGTTAGGGCCGGTTTGTAGGGCCGGACTAGATTAACTGACACGCCACAGGTATAATGCCCACGGGCTATCATCCTCTAAGTGGATTACCAGTTCCGGTATAATGCCCACAAGGATGATACCTCGGAGTGGATTACCAGTTTTTACATAATGCAGCTGTCAGGTGTATGCCTACACCCCGTGCTTAGGTCGTGGCCATTTCTTAAAATGATGCCAAGGATATCCGGGACATGGTCATTAACCCCCAAGGGCCATACATCAAATAATACAGAATAAAACGAGTTATGTAATACATTAATCACAATCCGATTTAAATGTCTACATACCCGACCAAGCGGTACTTTTATAGTACCGTATCCCAAGCCCGTATAGGGAAAATAAGTTAAGAGTATTTACCTGAGCTAGCTCCTGTCTTAAATAGTAAGAATTTAATAACTCAGCCGTGTTCACCTAAGTAAGCGTAGGTACCATTTACCGGAAGGCTCTAGTCTGGAATGATGGTATAAATAATTTATTAGAATGCTAACGGGTCTTTAATTAAGCTTAAGCTTAGACCGGTTAGTCTTACAGGAAGATACGGTTCAACCGCATGATTAAGCGAAGACCGAAATAGAACGTGTTTTTGACCCGACAAGTTTGAAGACTTGTCTAATATGGGTATTTCATACACACTCTGAATTTTGAGATAAAACCGATAAGGTTTGACCCGTTTCGGCTAACTTATATAAACTAGTTATATAAACCGATCCGAACGCGAATAACGCGTAACGGGTAACCGAATAGGTCGCGAACAGGTTTCCTAAGTTAATATGCTTAAATTATGTTGTGATATCATAATGATACCTTCCATAATGCCCAAAACGAGTTAAATCCTTAATTATGCCCCGTAGGGGTATTTTGGTCATTTTAACGATTATAAAAGGGATTTAACGTAACCCTGATGTTCGGGACTGAAGTAATTAGTAAACAACTTATTTTTAACAGATTATATTAGTTGATAATAATCCGTATGTCTCAATATAGTTTTAAGCCTAAACTACGCGTATAATACACGTATAAACCCGTTTTAAGCGACGTTCGATTAAAAATACGATTCTGGGTTTTCTGATCAGTTAAACAGGCTCAAAACACTATATTTATTATTTAAAATCAGTAGCAATTGGATTCGCGTCAAAATTCCTTATAGAAATCATTTTATGACCGAAAAGGGTAAATTCGGTATTAACCGAATTAAGGCGATAAGCCTAGTTTAAGATCAGTTTAAAAATAATTAAAAATCTTCAAAAATCCCAAAATATTATTTAACATCAGTGGGTAAAAGGTTTGGTGCCGAAAATCGGGTTTAGATAGGCTATGCGCTAATCGCGCCGATTAATTAATAAAAAGCTTATTATTTACGCTTATGCGCATATCTCCTAATCTAGACCTCGAATCGACATGAAATTTTATAGACCTGTTTATTATTCAGTAGCCAAGGTTCTTGGCCATTCACATTGTCAAAAATCTCGTTTTATAAACAAAAGGGCATTATGGTCAACTTTAAGCCATTTAACGGAAACGTGCAAACGAACCGGACAAACAACGAATCATGTACAGAGGGTTGTACTATGATGTAACCCGGTCCTAATGAAGCTCTAAGGCATTTCTAAACCTATATAAATCGGGTCAGAACTGAGGTCAACGCAAAAGTCAAACTTTTGCGTCTTTCGGCTCCGAATCGGTTCTAAACAGAAAGTTGTCGAATCAAACAAGCGTAGACAAGTTATTATACTTATTTTCAAGTTATATGACTGATAAAACAGGTTTCACGCCTTCCGTATCATTAAATATGCGATTAAGGTTTCTGTTGACTTTTTCGGAAAACCTTTGACTCGACAAACGACATGGTTAAGATAGGAATCAGTGGCTGACCTTTTAGGGGTTTATTATCCATATAAATACCAACTTATAACAACTTTCGATTCGACAATTCTCTGGACCGATTGTGATTTATCGATAAATCAAACCGTAGTTACGACGGTTTGATTACTAGGCTATAAACTAATCAAGACACAACTTAGAAGGATCAAAGGCACTTACATAAGTCTAATAGATGATTTGGAAGTCTTGTATCAGCTTGGGAGTTCCAGAAGTTGATCAGAAATGAAATGTTCTTGAACGTTGCAACTTTGTGACTTTGATCTCTTGAAAAATGATGTCAAATGAGATCTATGAGTGTTATTAGATCATCAACAAGTGTTCTACAGACTATAAAGCATGTAGGAACACTCACAAGTGAAGATAAGACCAACATAAGTCGGTTAGATGGCCAAAACAGACACCTGTCATGAACCTGATCAGTTTTCTGCATCTGCAGACCGCACGCGGCCCGCGTCCGATACGGCCAATCCTAAAGCGGGCCGCTTTAGACTTGATAACCTGATTTTTGTTTTCCTTTAATTGCATTTTGGTCCCTGGTCCCCCGAAAGGTCGTTTTCGAGATGTTTCTTGCATTGTAAGGCTTTGATATTTATATATAGGGGCTTTAATACTTATACCCACTTTGTCAAGTCCTCGGGTAACTTTGTGATCACCCGAAAAGCCCTAAATTTCAATGTTGACGGTTCTAACCCTTGCACACGAATTTTATCACAACTTGCTCATACGATAACGAAACTTAGTGAAATTTTTATGGTACATTCTAGTGAGCATATTTAATCATTACAAGGCTTCGGGTTTGCCAAAAGGTCACTCAGAGGTATAACTTAAACATGTTGACACATTTAACCCCCGTAGTTTGTAATCTCTCACTTTCCTTCACAATTTGCTTCGTATGATCCAAAATCCATTCGTTTAAGGTTATAAACATCATGTAGGGTTATTGTAAAGTATATTTATCCATTGTTGACGTTTTGAACCCTTATATTTACACAGTTTCATTGTTTGTCAACTTTAGTCCTTCAAGAACATTCTTTCACACGTTCAAACTTATGACACGTGTCATTACATTATAGGACGTGAATTTTCGGGGTGTTACATCCTCACCCCCTTAAAAGAAATCTCGGCCCGAGATTTACCGAAATAAAGAAGTACTCTTTGTCGCATAAAGGACTTAACTTTTATAGCATATCTGGAGTCTTTCCAAGCTCCCTTAGTGGCTCTTATATTAGGCGTATGTATCCTTTTTGAGCTTCTTGACCTGTCGATCCTAAATCGATACAGGATGCTCATCACATCATAATTCTGCATATCATTACATGATAGTGCTTCTTGACTTATTGGCGGAACACATCCTCCAGTCACTATTCTGCAATGTATTGCGAGCTCCGTCAAACTCCTTAAGTAGGTTTCTGATTACAAGCTACTTGATCTTGATACATTCAATTCCTTCGAATGATTTCCATATATTCAGAGCTTAACTAGCCTGATAATTTCACAAATTTGGTACACCCTTCCTGGGTGATATCTTTTGTTAAACCATATTCCTAACAAGAACTTAGGAAGTTTGCTATTTTCATAACTCCTCGATTTCCTGCCGTATACTGGCAACGTACAATCGATTATGGATTTGTATGATCTTATTTGTTGTCCCCCGGGCAACTTTCAGATCTTGATAATTGGACTTACCAATTCTCTATCTAAAACTAGACATTTAACACTCCATCTATACAAGGTCTCCCAAGGAGTAACCTTAATACTTACATATCCATTATTATAGAAAAACTTTATTTTTAAGGTGAGATGGTTATTCCAACCACTGCTTAGCTAATGTTTAGGGAATAGCTAATCCTTGCCATTAGTCGAACAGATCGACGATCCTGGGTAGGTAATAGCGATTCTTAATTGTTGCCTAAATAGGGTTGCGGTGATCAATGCATAAGCAAGATGAACCGTCTTTCTTATTTACTAAAAATCGGTGTTCTTAGAACTTTGAATGTTGGCTTTATGACACCTTCTCTAAAAACTTATCGATTTGGCTCTTAGTTCTTCCTATTCTGTTGGTACTAACAGATATAAGGCTTTTACAATTATTGCAGCCCTAAGCGGGATGTTTGTCCTAACATACTCTTGCCTCTCAAAAGGTAAACATGGTAATTCTTATAAAGAAGATAATTATGACACACAGAGATGGTAGAGATGTCTGTATTTTCAGGCTTTGGTTCATCTGTCGATGTCGAGGTCAGATACATGACACATTCTCTTTACCATAGCAAAGATGTCTGAAGTAGAGATACTTATAAGGACATTTTATATTGGATATCTTCTTTGAATACTACTAGCCGACTTTAGCACAATACGACCATTGGGATATCTCAGGGCTCCATGCATTAAACCTCCATACTGATCAGGCATGGAAGCAATCTATGGGACACACTAAGATACGCCAATCTTCATATGGCACTTTTATCAAACATAGTTAGGCATTCGCAGAAGATAGAAAGCAATGAGAAAATAAAATAAAATAATATATATTGTCGTACTCTTTTTGGGGAAGAGTACTCCAGATTTTTATGGAAGGATTATCTCCAAGGATGGGAGAGAGGGTCTTTAAAGACTCCATTGGTAAATTATGCCTCATTTTTAATATCTGAAGTTCTTATGAATGTAACCAAAAGTTTGCTACAAGGATATTAGAAAAGAGTGATTTCTAATAGATATTAATATCAATATAGGATTTGTTGGAGCATTTTCGACGTAACATCGTCACTTTCTACCAGGCATTAAATGACCGGAGTCTTAATCAGGTGGAGACAACAGTTCTCAACATTTATTATTCATAATATATTTATATGTGCCAATATCAAATAAGTTTCTGCATAAACTGTTTGATAAGGAAAAGTACATATTATACTATTTTTATTCTGCACCATCTCTTGGGCGTTCATCCTGACAACTCGTGCGTTTGTTCTCTCGGCCTACTCGGGCTTCCTCGCGTCCTTAGGGCAGTTGGTCTTTATGTGCCCTTTCTCGTTGCAGTTGTAGCAGGTAGCATCTTTAATCTTCCCGCAATCAACAGTCTTGTGCTCCCTAGACTTGCATATCCCACATGCAGGTGGTCCTGAATTAGAATTGGACTCCATTCTGCATTTTCCAAAGTGGTGTTTTTGGCAAGTCGAGCACCTTGGCTTTTCCTCTGTCCGCTGACCATTCTTTCCAGACCCAGACCTCTCTGAGTAAGTGTTTCCCTTGTGTTTCTTCTCTGATCCTCGTGAGTTATCATCCTCACGCTTCTTCTTACTTTCTTCAGATTTCTTTAGCGATCTTAGTCTGACCGCATCTAAAGTAAGGGACAGAGAGAGGTCGGCTACCGACCTAAATGTAGTAGGTCTGGAAGCCTTAACACTGGCTTTTATCTCTGGGGCTAAACCCCCAATGAAGCGAGCAATTCGCTTAGGTTCCGGTGTTATCAGATACGGAACTAGCCTGGATAGGGTATTGAAAGTGGTGAGATAAGCTGGACAATCTAGATCCTTCATCACCAATGCTAAGAATTCTGATTCAATCCTTTCCACCTCATGTTGCGGGCAATAATTCTCTCTAATGAGAGCAGCAAACTGTTCCCACGACATGCCGTAGAGTGGGATCTTCCCATCAGCTTGAATGAGAGACTTCCACCATGCCAGTGCCTCTCCCTTGAACGATTGGGATACATACTTCACAATATCCTTCCCAGCACAACCGCTGATGTCAACAATTGTGTCCATTTCATCTAGCCAAGTCATACAATCAATCGCCCCTTTCTCCCCGGTGAAATCCCGGGGTTTGCAGGAAACGAAGTACTTATAGGTACAGGACTTGGTACGCGGTTCATTATCGAACACTATCCTTTTGGATGGGACACTGTTTTGATTGGAGGGGTGATGGTCGTCATCATCTTTCTTTGGTTCCTCTTTCTTAGGAACAGATTTAGAGTGGGGTACAGATGAGGCTTCACTATATGTCTCACTATACTCCTGGAATTTCTCCTTCACAGCTTTAGATACAGCTGAGTCAATCAATGTACGAAGTTCTCCTCTGGTTATATTAATCCTTTCATCATCGCGATTTTCCAGAGGGTGACTATTCCCTTCTTCCGACCCCGCCATGTAGTCTTAATTGCTACATAAAAATTAAACAAGGACAAGGTTTTTACGGAAGTTTAAACAGTTTTATCTTTTTGAACTATTTATTAACCATGTTTTTAATACACATATTGATTAATTTGATAAATATATAATTATTCAGGATATTTATTATATTCCTAAATTATAAGTTAATAATAGCACAAAAGGCCTAGTCACGTAGACATGTTTAATTTATAAGCCTTGATTACAGAGAATCGAGACACTAAGGTTTGAATCAAAGTTTATTACCTTTTCTGGACAGGGAGTTGTAGGCTACCACTGTCTTTAGTCCAGAGGACGTTAATTATAGCCCGTAGGCACTTCATCCACAAGGGATGATTATATAAATAAGGAATTTATAATAACCCAATTAAAATGACTTATGTGATTTTATCGTATCACACTTTGTCAAGCATGCTAATATGCTTTCTTATGTTTAATAAAGATTTGAATCTCTTGAATAGGTTCTACCATCTTGACCTTGAATGCTGACATTTAGGCTAGGTTTTACCTTTAAGATTCTTTTTAATATTCAACGCAGAACAATCCTAAATTGAACTATTAACAAGGATCTGAATCTAATTGTGGAACTACCATCTTGACCCTGTCTTAATTTGACATATGGCTAGGTTTTGTTCTTCTTAGATTTTGCCATCTTATTATAATGGTAGATCATATAATATAGGAATGATATTTTAAATATAATCGATCCTTTAAAATTTAACAAGTATATGGTTGCCCTAAACGGGACTTCTAATAAAAATGACTTGAAGAATACTTTCCATATTCTATGCATAGGCAAGTCAGAAAAATAACAAAGGAATCAAATAAGGACAAAATAAAACGAATTTTAGAATTTGTCCTATGTTCTTGTCTAGACTCAAGAATGTGCAATTGTGTAACTGAGATTAAACACAAAAGGCTAGTGTTTAATTCACTCAGTGTTGGCTCTGATACCAACCTGTCACACCCCGAATTTCCACGTGTCACCGGTGGGCCCGGTGGGGGAGTATCGTGACGTGGTTGGCAACATAATAGTCAAACAACACAATATATATGAATGCACAGCGGAAGCAAAAGATAATATATTACAATCCGAATATAAAGTAATATTCAAGTATTACAATGGAAGGTAAAGGATCCACAGGCGGATCTTAAAACATATCATTTGTTCAACAGACTTTAGACGCCTAGAACTTGCAAGATTCCTTATTAGCGCCCTAAGCTTCCAACCAATTTCGTACAGTACCTGTCACTTAACCTTTTTGGAAAATACGTCAGTTTTCACTGGTAAATACACTCAACTGACTCATTTGAAAAGAGTTTAAGAAAATTGATTTGGATGCACGTGGCACAAAATATCTTTTGTAATTTGATTAAAATGCACAGAGGCAAAATTAACCTTTTATACTTGGGAAAATTATTTGTATATAATCTTGTATACAGTTTTACTTATTTGTCGTCCGTTAGGGCCGGTTTGTAGGGCCGGACTAGATTAACTGACACGCCACAGGTATAATGCCCACGGGCTATCATCCTCTAAGTGGATTACCAGTTCCGGTATAATGCCCACAAGGATGATACCTCGGAGTGGATTACCAGTTTTTACATAATGCAGCTGTCAGGTGTATGCCTACACCCCGTGCTTAGGTCGTGGCCATTTCTTAAAATGATGCCAAGGATATCCGGGACATGGTCATTAACCCCCAAGGGCCATACATCAAATAATACAGAATAAAACGAGTTATGTAATACATTAATCACAATCCGATTTAAATGTCTACATACCCGACCAAGCGGTACTTTTATAGTACCGTATCCCAAGCCCGTATAGGGAAAATAAGTTAAGAGTATTTACCTGAGCTAGCTCCTGTCTTAAATAGTAAGAATTTAATAACTCAGCCGTGTTCACCTAAGTAAGCGTAGGTACCATTTACCGGAAGGCTCTAGTCTGGAATGATGGTATAAATAATTTATTAGAATGCTAACGGGTCTTTAATTAAGCTTAAGCTTAGACCGGTTAGTCTTACAGGAAGATACGGTTCAACCGCATGATTAAGCGAAGACCGAAATAGAACGTGTTTTTGACCCGACAAGTTTGAAGACTTGTCTAATATGGGTATTTCATACACACTCTGAATTTTGAGATAAAACCGATAAGGTTTGACCCGTTTCGGCTAACTTATATAAACTAGTTATATAAACCGATCCGAACGCGAATAACGCGTAACGGGTAACCGAATAGGTCGCGAACAGGTTTCCTAAGTTAATATGCTTAAATTATGTTGTGATATCATAATGATACCTTCCATAATGCCCAAAACGAGTTAAATCCTTAATTATGCCCCGTAGGGGTATTTTGGTCATTTTAACGATTATAAAAGGGATTTAACGTAACCCTGATGTTCGGGACTGAAGTAATTAGTAAACAACTTATTTTTAACAGATTATATTAGTTGATAATAATCCGTATGTCTCAATATAGTTTTAAGCCTAAACTACGCGTATAATACACGTATAAACCCGTTTTAAGCGACGTTCGATTAAAAATACGATTCTGGGTTTTCTGATCAGTTAAACAGGCTCAAAACACTATATTTATTATTTAAAATCAGTAGCAATTGGATTCGCGTCAAAATTCCTTATAGAAATCATTTTATGACCGAAAAGGGTAAATTCGGTATTAACCGAATTAAGGCGATAAGCCTAGTTTAAGATCAGTTTAAAAATAATTAAAAATCTTCAAAAATCCCAAAATATTATTTAACATCAGTGGGTAAAAGGTTTGGTGCCGAAAATCGGGTTTAGATAGGCTATGCGCTAATCGCGCCGATTAATTAATAAAAAGCTTATTATTTACGCTTATGCGCATATCTCCTAATCTAGACCTCGAATCGACATGAAATTTTATAGACCTGTTTATTATTCAGTAGCCAAGGTTCTTGGCCATTCACATTGTCAAAAATCTCGTTTTATAAACAAAAGGGCATTATGGTCAACTTTAAGCCATTTAACGGAAACGTGCAAACGAACCGGACAAACAACGAATCATGTACAGAGGGTTGTACTATGATGTAACCCGGTCCTAATGAAGCTCTAAGGCATTTCTAAACCTATATAAATCGGGTCAGAACTGAGGTCAACGCAAAAGTCAAACTTTTGCGTCTTTCGGCTCCGAATCGGTTCTAAACAGAAAGTTGTCGAATCAAACAAGCGTAGACAAGTTATTATACTTATTTTCAAGTTATATGACTGATAAAACAGGTTTCACGCCTTCCGTATCATTAAATATGCGATTAAGGTTTCTGTTGACTTTTTCGGAAAACCTTTGACTCGACAAACGACATGGTTAAGATAGGAATCAGTGGCTGACCTTTTAGGGGTTTATTATCCATATAAATACCAACTTATAACAACTTTCGATTCGACAATTCTCTGGACCGATTGTGATTTATCGATAAATCAAACCGTAGTTACGACGGTTTGATTACTAGGCTATAAACTAATCAAGACACAACTTAGAAGGATCAAAGGCACTTACATAAGTCTAATAGATGATTTGGAAGTCTTGTATCAGCTTGGGAGTTCCAGAAGTTGATCAGAAATGAAATGTTCTTGAACGTTGCAACTTTGTGACTTTGATCTCTTGAAAAATGATGTCAAATGAGATCTATGAGTGTTATTAGATCATCAACAAGTGTTCTACAGACTATAAAGCATGTAGGAACACTCACAAGTGAAGATAAGACCAACATAAGTCGGTTAGATGGCCAAAACAGACACCTGTCATGAACCTGATCAGTTTTCTGCATCTGCAGACCGCACGCGGCCCGCGTCCGATACGGCCAATCCTAAAGCGGGCCGCTTTAGACTTGATAACCTGATTTTTGTTTTCCTTTAATTGCATTTTGGTCCCTGGTCCCCCGAAAGGTCGTTTTCGAGATGTTTCTTGCATTGTAAGGCTTTGATATTTATATATAGGGGCTTTAATACTTATACCCACTTTGTCAAGTCCTCGGGTAACTTTGTGATCACCCGAAAAGCCCTAAATTTCAATGTTGACGGTTCTAACCCTTGCACACGAATTTTATCACAACTTGCTCATACGATAACGAAACTTAGTGAAATTTTTATGGTACATTCTAGTGAGCATATTTAATCATTACAAGGCTTCGGGTTTGCCAAAAGGTCACTCAGAGGTATAACTTAAACATGTTGACACATTTAACCCCCGTAGTTTGTAATCTCTCACTTTCCTTCACAATTTGCTTCGTATGATCCAAAATCCATTCGTTTAAGGTTATAAACATCATGTAGGGTTATTGTAAAGTATATTTATCCATTGTTGACGTTTTGAACCCTTATATTTACACAGTTTCATTGTTTGTCAACTTTAGTCCTTCAAGAACATTCTTTCACACGTTCAAACTTATGACACGTGTCATTACATTATAGGACGTGAATTTTCGGGGTGTTACAAGTTATAATTAGGAGCCATAATTTTTGCCCTGGAAATTTGGAGACACTACCTTTACGGTAGTAAGTTTACAATTTTCACCGATCATAAGAGTTTAAGATATGTTTTCAGGCAAAAGAAATTGAATATGAGACAAAGACGCTTGATGGAAATTCTTAGTGATTACGATTGTAGTATCCAGTATCATGCAGGAAAAGCAAACGTAGTAGCCGATGCTTTAAGTCGAAAATATCACGAAAAGCCAAAAAGAGTACGTTCTCTTAAATTAAATCTGCAGATAGATTTAAACGAGCAAATGTGAAAAGTACAAGTATCAGTAATCAAAGATGATACTGAAAAATTGAAAGGAATGATTAAGGAATTAGAACAAGGAACAGATGGAATTTGGAGATTCCATAAGAAAAGGATTTGGATACCTAAACTAGGAAACCTACGCCACCGAATATTAGAAGAAGCCCATAAGTCTAAGTATACGATACATCCTGGAAGTGATAAAATGTATCAAGACTTAAGTAAGAAGTTCTGGTGGATAGGAATGAAAAAGGATATAGCAGCTTATGTAGCCAAGTGTCTAACTTATTCACAGGTTAAAGCTGAACACCAGAAACCCTCGGGTTTGTTGCAGCAATTGGAAATGCATGTATGGAAATGGAAATTGATAACAATGAATTTTGTTACCAAATTACCCAAGACACGAAAAGGTAATAATACAATCTGGGTGATTGTAGATAGATTAACTAAATCTGCTCATTTCTTACCATTGAAGGAAACTTTCAGTGTGGAACAACTAACCAAGTTGTATGTAAATGAAATAGTTTCATTACATGGAATTCCTTTATCTATTGTGTCTGATATAGATAGCCGTTTTACTTCTCATTTTTGGACAAGTTTCCGAAAAACAATGGGAACCAAGCTAAATCTAAGCACCGCTTATCATCCTCAAATGGATGGACAAAGCGAAAGGACGATTCAGACAATGGAAGATATGCTTAGAGCTTGTGTAATTGATTTCGGAGGAAATTGGGACGATCATTTACCATTAATAGAGTTTTCTTAGAATAACAGCTATCATATCGGTATCAATGCTGCACCATTCGAAGCACTTTATGGACGAAAGTGCCGAACCCCAGTCTGTTGGGCAGAAATTGGAAAAAAAACAATTATCTGGACCAGAGATAGTGCAAGAGACAATAAACAAGATTATTCAAGTCAAGGAAAGACAAAAAGCAGCACACGATCGACAAAAGAATTATGCTGATAACATGCGAAAACCATTGGAATTTCAAGTAGGAGACAAGGTATTATTAAAGGTTTCTCCATGGAAGGGAGTGGTGAGATTCATAAAGAGGGGAAAGCTAAGCCCCAGGTATGTTGGACCCTTTGAGATTATTAAAAGAATAGGACCAATAGCTTATCAGCTATGACTGCCAGAGGAAATGACCGGAATACATGATGTATTTCATGTATGTAATCTCAAAAAGTGCTTAGCCGTTGAATCATTAGTAGTACCTCTTAAAGACATAGAGGTAAATGAAAAGCTTAAGTTTGTAGAGAAGCCTCAAGAATCTCAAACACAAGAGATTAGTTCTAGTCAAAGTGAAATGGGATTCCAAAAGAGGACCAGAGTACACATGGGAACTGGAATCAGAGATGCAGAGGAAATATCCACACCTGTTCCAGTAGACCTCGAGGACGAGTTCTAAAACAAAGTGGGGAGGATATAACAACACTTCCTAAAATATTTAGAATGTCCCTATATGTCCTAAAATATACCCCATATACAAGAAATCAGCCCTAACTACTTTAATTTTGCAAAAATAAAATAAAAACCAGAAATTAAGGGCGCTCGCGGGCCGCGAAGACTTAGTCTTTGGCTTACGCGGGCCGCGACAGCTAGACCACCCGACGAGCCCCTGAGCCGTCACGTGTCATAATCGTGGCGAGGCTAGTGGTCCAAATCAGCATAGCTAGGACCTACATACCCTAGGTCGCGGGCCGCGAAGACACTTGCGGTCTCTTTCGCGGGGCGCGAGGAAGTCGAATATCAGCACTATAAATAGAAGGCAACGGCTGTTCATTTCTGTCGTTCAAAATTCGTGATTCTCTCTCAATTTCTGTAGTGTAGACATTATACCCGGGCACTATACCCCATAATTAGCGAATGTCTACCTCGTTGTAAGTATTTTAACCCCCGATTACGTATTAGATACGCTGCCCGATTGAGCTAGTGCTCCGTAACGGCTGTCGAGGTTCTTCCCGACGTAGTCATTGGAGTTCTGTCTCGGGGAGGGTATAACTAATGTTAATATTGGGTTATTATACTAACGCGTGTGCATTGTTTAATTTATTAGATTATAACCAGGAAACCACAGGGAAAAATCTAAAATAGCAATGTGAGTAATCTCCTTTTTGTAAACCTTTTTGCAAACTCTTTTTTACAAAACCTCAATTTTTTTTACATTATAATTAACAGTGATTGAGTATTTGTAATTTTACAATTATCGTCGGTCTGTTGTGGTTTTGTATACAAAATTTGTTACTACACTGTAAGTAGTAACATGACTACAAGTCGGGTTGACAGTACCGTGGGTGGTAATTAAGGTAGAATGGTAAACAAATGTAATTGCTGGATTGCCCTCAATACTGTACCATGATAAAACTTGTTTTAATTAAATTGAGATTCACTCTTCAGTATTTTCCACTGAAAAAATATTTTTAAACGCGTTTCAGGCAACAAAATGTGAAAACCAATTAGAAGCCAGCTGGACAGCACTGAAGGCTTGGAAAAATGTGGCTATAAAAGTTACCTAAATAAAGAAAGATGTTTTATTCAATAAATTAGGGTTTATCCCTATAAACATGGTTGTAATGAAAAACTTGGGTTTTATCCCAATATATTTATTATTATAAAAATGTGGTGTTTTACTCAGATAAAATATTTCCTAACTACGATCCTGATGAAAATTCCGCTGCCAATTAATGATAAACACCGATACCACCATCTCTGAGTAGGCTGCGACTGCCCGCCTCCCGAGGTAGGGGTTGGGGGTTGCGACAGTCTTACAGAATCGGTTGCCAGTAACGTATATGAAACTCCTGATGGAACTAGGTACTGGACACCAACTGTCCCTCCCGGATTCAAATCATATGTTAAAGCTAGATTTAGTACTATAAAACAAACAATTGCAATGTGTGAGGAGTACGCACAACTAGCAGGATTTTGAACCCGTTTAGGTACTTCGCAGAAGGAAAACGTAGGCGATATAATGGTTACGAATCGGATATATGTTTTATGCTCTAACCAATAAACATAAATGTAAAGATAATATGGCTGATGTTGTTACACGTAACACATAGTAGCCAGCCTCACCCACCTCTTCCCAGAGGACCCGGGTTCGAATCCTGGCAGGTATATACCTCTAGGCTTTCGCTTCCGGTTGGGGATTAATCGCCAGGCAGCTTTGGGGCTAAGCTAGCTTGTGGAGTGGGATCACTCTAGCGGTTGGGAGGACTGTGCAATATCCCCCCCCCCCATAATAGTTATCCCATTCTAATCACAAATGTATGATTCAAAACTGTTGGTAACATAATATTAGTGTATTCTATATAATTCCCATACACTTTTTTATCATTGTTTTCTGATTGTTTTGGTTCCTATTTTATATTGTCCATATTTTAGATATGAAGTTGCGATATAATATTAGATATTAGACGTTACAAACGTCGAAGCATAACAATTCGACTTGAAATTTACACATGTGTACTTAGTACACACAAAAATGCACACATTTGTACTAAGTATATACAGACCAGTATGTCACACCCCAAAAAACGTCGCAGCGGAATATAAAACGTAGTGGTGACGGAAGCTGGTGCCCATTTCTATCTTGATGTGTGATGCATTATAGTGTTGGACATTATTACATAATTTAAAACGTAGATTGTAAACTTAGCGTCTCAAAACCTGACATAATCATGACAAAATAAAGTTATCCATTGATCCTTATGGATCTTATTACATTGTCCCAGAAAATTTAAAAGTCAGTCCAACATTATAAGTGATAAAACATGCATCAACAACCACAAGATACGCCATAATCCCTGAAGCCGAACTCAAGCACCTGTAGAACACTTTAAAATCAAGTGTCAACACAAAGGAAGGTGAGTTCACATATTCACATACAAACAATTTTATTCCAAGGAAAACTTTCTGATTAGGTGTTTATTTGAAAACATCCACATAAATTTTAGAAAGTCCATTTTACTTCCTTAATAAAATCCATGGGCCTTCCGTCGGTTCATCGATCCGACAACAGTAATATTGCCCAGGTTTTGTATATTAAATTATTGCGTCAATTTTCAGACTCGTATGTTAGCTAGACGATACGAACTATATATTAACCATGCAGGGATAATCAATGCTAGACAATAAACAGAATATCAATTCGTCGTTTGACTTGACACGGTGCGACCGGTCACGACGGGGTTATCAACCCGATAGATCTACCAACAATTCCTCGGGTGCAATACTTAAATGATTAAACGACATCGTGGGCGCAGGGTCCTCTTGAAGGACAATATGATGTCTGCCTCACGTACAATATATATATATATATATATATATCCTAATAATATGACAATTTAATACACGATGTTGTACTAATCCCCTGAATCTCTATCATTCGAGACCCAGGCCGGCATCCGTCCCAACTATACGGTCATGTTTCGCCAAGGAAATACCGTATCATCCCAATGTCCAACATTTATTTATCAAAAATGTTTTTACTTCGAAACGTATGACTTGTCAAATTTCATATATTTTCATCGAAAATATATATTTTATATTAAAAGGTATGTTTTATTTCAAAAACATTATTAAACCCTTTTATTAGCATGTTCTACCCCCAAAATATATACAAAGCAGTAAAAAGAGGGGTTTAGTGACACTCACCTTTGGGTGCGTATTTTAATAGCGCAATCCCAGAGATTGATTTTCTAAACGTCCTAATATAGGAACGATTCTAAATAAATATACATAACACAAAAATCCTAAGTTTCTCCGTTTCTTAGAATTATCACATAACTTTGAGATTTTCTCGAAAATTTATCATTTTTGTATTATGTTGGCATGTTAATATATATATATATATATATATATATATGAGTCCATATATATATATATATTTTTTTATGATTTTGCGACTTGAAAGATTTTATTGGTGACCATTATTGTGTAAATCCGTTAACTCTCCCGTTTATACGCAATATATCTACGGTTTGCGCGTCGTAATATATATATATATATATATATATATACATAAATGTTCATATAATTTAACACCGAGACACGCGAAATCTTGTTAACTTATCTATTTTGTCATTTTCAAAGCAAATACACATAAAGCATCTCGTAAGTACCAAATTTCATGCTCGACAAACAAGTTACACATTTAACGCGATTTTCACCGTTTCTACCGCACAAAACGTACAAGCATACATGCGTAAGCTAGATTTCTAACATCATGTTAAAAAATTAACATATTTTCATATTCTTATGTTTAAATCACTTAACACATTTTTCCACATAAAGTTTACCCAAAAATTTACTCATACTCGTGTATACTGAAAAATGCGTATTTTTGTGATCCGGTAACGTTTTCGGGCGTCGGAAGTCACGTATGATCAACCAAACACCAAGTAAAATTAAAATTAGTTAAAATACTTATTTTTAAACTAAAAATATCAGTTTACTTACTGATCTAAATCAGTTTTATAAAAATCACTCGAAAAGCCGTTTTTTGACCGTTTTAACGCATAGTTTTGCGTTAAACGTTACTATAATCATCCCAACTCGAAAAGACTTGATATTTTAACACAATACATGTTATTTACTGATTAAAATAGTGGTTATAATCATATTAGTGCAGTTTTTGTGCAAGTCACATAAATCATGCGATTTCACGTATTTTACAAATTTTAATGCACCAAGTACAACATGCAAACTAGCAAACATTAGGACAAAGTTATATGTCACTAAACACTTTAAAATAACTTTATTTTAGTGTTTATAATCTGCTCAAAACTGATTTTTACTAAATCATACACAAAACACATTATTTCACCTATTTTACAAGTTTCTAAGCCTCACGTATAACATGCAAAACTAGTAAACCTTATGACAAAGTTTTATATCATTAAATACTTCAAAATAACCATATTTTAGTGTTTATAATCTGATAAAATATCATTTTTATCAAATCATGTTCAAATCATCATTTCATGCTTTCATATCACCATGCATGTTCATGTATGTGCATCTAATGCACTCATACAACATTAACATCATTACTTATGATCTAATTTATATTCATCATGCATTTAACTCATATTCAAATATTCAAGAACATTCGAATCTTCCTATGATCATTATCAAATCATCACTTTTCATATAAACTCATTTCAAATAAAAAAAGCTTTCATATGACACCTTTTAAACATGCATGCATTCATCTTTTTGATTTTTATCAGTCAAGAACATCAAGAAAATTAAAACTCAAACTCCATATACATATATTTATATACACATACGGCCACACATATACATACTAGTTTATCCATTTTATTTTCTTTGAAAACCCATTTGTTTAAGAATTCAAGTTTGTGAAATATTCTAAGATTCAAGAGAAACCTTTCACTATTATTTTCAACACTAAGAATCAAGAATACTTTTAAAAAGAATAGTTTTATACCCTCAAGATTCAAGTGGGTTTTTGACAAGATTTTGATGTTATGTAGCTTGTTTCACCTTGAAAAGACCTTTGGATCTTCAAAATAACTTGGGAACACCTTGGATTTAATTTAGTTCTTGCAAGAACATCAAACATTTCGAAAATATGGAAGTGGTAAGGGGATTTTCGGCTGAATTATAGTAGAGAGAAAGAGATGAAGTTGTTTTGAGACATGTTCCTTGGTTTTATCAAGTTTTGAGATGATTAGAGCATATAGATAAGAGTGCACCTATCTTTCAACCAATGCATGGAAGAGAGAAGAGAGAGAGTGTGTGTGTTTTAATGGCTGCCACCTCTTTCTCTTTATATATACTACATGTATATACACACACATATATATGCATATATGTAAACTAGTATTAAAACAGGTATTATACTGGATACCGGGTATTTTATCTAGCATTTTAACCCGTTTTAATGCGTTTTAAATTATTTTTAACACTCTATAAAAATAAACTCACCAAAATATTATTGAACAATATTTTGTTTTCCGGGACTGGCGACGTTGCCTGTATTTAGCAGTATGCGCGCTGTGCTGCGCGGTATGCGCTTAAAATCGCAAAAAAAAAAGATTTAAGCGGTTTTATTTATTTTTATGATTCTATAGTAATAAACTCATCAAATTATTATTAAAATGATTATTAGTTGCCTTGACAGGCAGTGTTGACAGTATTTTGTCGGTAGACGCGCTGCATTGCGCGGTACGTGCTTAAACTCGAAAAATAGAGTTTCTTAGCGTTTTAATTTATTTTTCCTCACGAATAGGATTAAAATTATTATTATAATCATAATAGACTATTTTTAGGATTTTAACACTGATCGGGTGGTCACCGACGTTCGTTTCGCATTTTAACCGTTACGCGATAAACGTTTTCTTATCGTTGCCAACATAATTTTACCAAAGTTTAAATTTACCAACTCATTTGTAACACCTCGAAAATCCGTGTTCAATGAAATAACGACACGTGTCATGTATGACAAAAACGTTATAAACCCGGGTATAATTAAAGATGTATGGCAGGATTTAAAAGTATCGTCATGTTAATTTTTACCTCTGAAAGACCTCGTTATGAATCCCAAGACCCTAACATATATTACACACATCTAATATACCTTCAATCCAATGAATTGTTGACAATAATTGAATTCAAAAGTGCAAGATAGGATCCTATGGAATTTCTACGGTAAACCTTCGTTTATAGCACTTTCAAAAGAATCCAAGTAAACATATCAAAGTGGTGGGGTATATAACTGTTCAAGGCACATTTTAGAGGCCCCTTACTGAAAAATAGTGACCCAAATTCGGAATATATGGTTGCCCCTTCGAATGCCTGAAAGAACAAGATTTTTGCTTCTGGTCGAGGTCTTGCGCACCGCAAGACAATCCCCTTACGGTGCGTAAGGGGTTGCCAGCGACAGAAAGTTGGCTCTTTGCTGTTATGCGCATGAAACTGACCTTTAAACGATTTTCCTCATATTTGGACGACCCCTAAGTGACTCCTAGACCCTTAGGGACATGTGTTATTGATCAGGAACCATTGGTAGTGTTGTGTGTCAACAATCCATGGTGATTAAAGCACTATAAAAGGCCATGATGTTGCAACCATTTTCTCACACCTTCCATCTGCACTTTGGAACATTTTTGGAGCTCAAGACTTCTCTCTAAGCTTCACAAATCGTGCATAGGACTTCAGTAAGTATGCTTAACCTTTCTTAGTTAAGTTTTTGCTTAGTTTTAGCTTAAAAGTCAAACCGTCGTAATTAACGGTTGACTTAGCGATAAATCATTGTTGGTTCAGTGATTAGTCGAATTGAAAGTAGTTATAAGTTGGTAATTATGTGGGCAATAAACCCTTAAAAGGGTTCCCTCTGATTCCCACTCTAACTAAGTCAAATGTCGGGTCAAACTTGTTATTAAAAAGTCAACAGAATGCTTATTTTCTAATTTATGCATAATTAGCAATGTAGAACACATACAACCTGTTTGATCATTAATATAACTTGGTAATTAGTGTAAGAACATGTCTAAACATGTTCAACCCGACAATTTTCTGTTTAGACCCGGTTCGGAACCGAAAGTCGTAAAGCTTTGACTTTTGCTTTGACTTCAGTTCTGACCCGTTTAGGCATGTTTTAGAAATGCCTTAGAGCTTTAATTGGACTAGGTTACATACTAGTATAACCCTCTGTGATTATACACCTTGGTTCATTAGTTATCCAATTAATATGCATGATTCCGTTAATTGCTCATGTGTTGACCGTTATGCCCTTTTCACATTAAAGCGTGATTTTTGCAAATGTAAAAGAGTAGAAACTTTAGTTACTGATATATAAACTTGCACCCAAAATTTAACATCAGTTGGAGGTGTAGATTGAGAGTTATGCTCATTAGCGTAATTAGAAGCTTCTTTAGCGATTAAACGGCGTAATTAGCGTATAGCCTAATTAAACATACTTTTTGATATCAAACTCTTTACCCACTGATCTAATATATTATTTTGGGATTTTTGAAGATTTTTAATTAATTTTAGAATGAGCATAACTTATAGTCATAGGCTTAATCCGGTAATTGTCGGTTTTGCCCTTACGGGCTATAAAATGAGTTTTACATATCTAATCGACTCCAAACCTTTTGCTACTGATTTTAAATGATAATTAAATTATTTTAAGCCTTCTGGAATAATAAAAATATCAGCTTTATGTATCGAACCCAGAAATGGCTTCTAATCGCCTTATTAAGCGTTTTTAACGCATAGTATGTACTAAGACTATTTTAAACATACGAGGGTTGATACCTACTGATATTTTAGGTAAATTATAATATTTTAACAGTAAGCAAAAGTTTTTTAACTCAGACTTCAGTTTTGAGCTTTTCGGCTTATGTGAGATTACCAAAATGCCCCTACGGCGCATAGATTGGTTATAATTGATAAATTTCACATATATACTTTAACCTACTGTTATAACTTATCAAATTAAGTATTTTTGCTGATTATATCAGACCTGTAACTCAGGATAATACTTAAACTCTTTTATAACCTTGAAAATGACCAAACTACCCCTACGGGGCATAGTTTGTGTTTAAATTCGTTTCGGGCATAATAAAAGACATCTTACTGAGGTCACAACATATTAGAAGCATATTAACTTCGGAAACCTGTATATGGCTCTTACGGATACCCGTTACACTTATTACGCGTTCGGTTCGGTTTATGTAACTAGTTTGCATAAATTAGCCGAAACGGGTCAAACCTTATCGGTTTTATCTCAAAATCCAGAATGTGTATGAAATACCCATATTAGACAAGTCTTCAAACTTGTCGGGTCTAAATCACATTCTATCCGGTCTTCGCTTAATCGTGCGTATGAACCGTATCTTTGAAACTAACCGGTCTAAGCTTAAGCTTAACTAAAGACCCGTTAGGATTCTAATAGGTTATTATAAACCTTCGTTCCAGATTAGGAGGACCAGTAAAAGCTACTTGCATTTGCTTATTGTGATTATTACTTTGCTCAGGTAAATACTTTTAACTTATTTTCCCTATACGGGCTTGGGTTACGGTATATAAAATACCGCTTGGTCGGGCATCAAATCTTCCATCGTTTGGTCGTTAATTGAATAATTTGATCGGCCCGTTTAAATTGTTTTGTTTACTTAAAGCCTTTGGGGGGTTAATGACCATGTCCCGGATATCCTTGGCATTATTTTATGAAATGGCCACGACCTAAGCGCGGAGTGTAGGCGTACACTCGTCAGTGCATAAATAGTTGATGTGGTGTGTCTATTGATCTTTAACCCGGCACGATCTGGGCTACTGAACGCTTATCGCACCATTCTTTTGGTGACCCTACACCTGTTTTTAGGGGCCGGTTTAACCCGGCAAATTACATACCAGAACCCGTGGGTTTTAACCCACTGGGGCCGGAGGATCATTTCTCCGGCGATCATGCGGAAGATATGGACGAGGACACCGATCCAGTCGAGCCCGCAAACCGGAACTCCGAACCATCCTATCGAGGTCTCAGATGGTTCATCTTTTCACGGATCACCCTACCATGGTCCGGACAGTTACCAGGCGCGATTTAACCAGCACGAGTGGTATTTTACACCCTCGCATCATTCGTCGCCTCACCAGCAGCAGCAGGATCCCTCTGAGGATTCACGGTTTGTGGCAGTCACGCCACCGCCTCCACCGCCACCAGTTCAGCCGGCACCTCCATAACCGCCGAGGCGTAGGAGAACTGGAGCGCAGATGTCCGCGCGAGGTGGAGACTTTCATTTTAGCTCTCCTCGACAATCAAGTGGCAGTCATTATCCGCCACTTCAAGAAGATCCACAAATGAGTGGACCTTCAAACCCCGTTGCACCGCAACCACCACCAATAGGTTTTGATAACCCGATTCCAGCATACACGGGTTTGATGGCGTACAACCCGTTTGAGCAGCCAGCTCACACCAACTACGGTTACGCTGAAGCCGACCCTTACTTGGTAGCGGCCAATTACAACGCTTTTAACCCGGAAGGACCATATGGAGCTCCTTGGGGAGTAGGGTACCCAACTCATGGGTACCAGATACCTGCCAGACCTATAATACGGACCCAATCGCAGCCGCCACAGTTTTCTCCCCCAGAACGGGAGGAAATTCTTCAGAGACTGGACCAGGTCGAGCGAGACTTTCACCGAGATCGCAGGGAGCGACAAAGTTTCTTCCAAGGATTGACAAGCCTAATAAAAGGGAAGAGCAAGAAGGACCATTGAATCCTTCCACTGTTGTTGTAATTTTCCTTGTATCATTGAGCCCCTGCGTGGGCCTGTCTTGCTGTATTAGCCCCTGTGTGGGTATGTATGTATGTTTGTTTTGACCCCTGCGTGGGTCTATCTTTCTGTTAACCCCTACGAGGGTATGTTACTTGTTTAAGTCCCTGCGTGGACTAGTATGTTGCTTGACCCCTGCGTGGGTAACTTGTTTGTCTAAAAAGTCCCGTTTAGGGCGACGTGTAACCTATTGATAATTAATGGAATGTTTAATTTATAAATTTCATTTTTTCCATTATATGCATAAATATTATATATGAAATAAATAAAACAAAATCATTCTTTTTAATAATGATCTGCCTATTAAATATTGAATAAGAATCTTAAGAGTGAAACCTAGCCTGAGTGTCATTGTAAAAACCTGGCCAAAATGGTAAGACCTGTTTAAAAGATTCAAACCCCTGTTAACATCTGTAAACATGTTAACACGCCTGGCAGATGTGATTCGTTAAAAATCACACACGTCATTCTTATATAAGGATTCTTCAAAAGATTCCTAACCCAACTTAATGATCTCTGAATCATGGGTTTAAATCATCAATTAAGATGATCATATTTTGACCATACATTGGTAATATAGTGCCTACGGGCCTTGCTCATTTCTACATGAGCCAAAAGACAGTGGTAGCGATGACTCCCTGTCCGAAAAAGGTAATGAACTATGTTCAAACTTTAAAAACCTTGATTCTCTGAAATCATAGCTTATAATTTAAAAAATTGTCCTTGTGACTAGGCCTTATGTGCTAATATATATTGTTATTTTTTCTAATTAGGATAAATTATAATAGAAATCCTAAATAAATGTGATTAATAAATTAACCAAATATGGTCTCTGTTTACCATGGTTAATGAATTACCCTAAGGGGCAATTCCATAATAAACTCCCAAATAAACTATTGTCCTTGTTTTCTGTAACAGTTCAATTAAAATGGCTGACTCGAATGAAATAAATAGTCACCTAGTGGAGAATAATGATAACACCCGAATTAATCTAACGGGTGCTGAATTGAAAGCGTTGGTAGACGACGTAGTTACAAAGGCCTTGGAGCGGCAGTACGAAGAGTATAGTGGGACTCGAAGTAGGACCCTATCTACACCGCATTCGAAGCCACCTTCCAAGAAGGAAGAACTGAAGAAAGATGATGATCGACTCTCCTCAAACCACCACAGTGCTCCATCTCAACAGGTTGTACTAAATCAAGAACCCCTTAACAAGGGTTGCTCCAATAAATACTTCGTTTCCTGCAAACCCAGGGATTTCACTGGGGAAAAAGGAGCCATTGACTGCATGACGTGGTTAGATGAGATGGACACAGTTGTGGATATCAGCGGATGCGATGAGAGGGATGTGGTCAAGTTTGTGTCGCAATCATTTAAAGGCGAGGCCTTAGCCTGGTGGAGATCACTGATTCAAGCCACTGGGAAAATCCCATTGTACAACATGTCATGGGAACAATTTGTTGCCCTCATCAGGGAAAATTACTGCCCTCAGCATGAGGTGGAGAAGATACAGTCTGATTTTCTATCGTTGGTAATGACAAACCTTGACTATCAAGCTTACCTCACGAGCTTCAACATAATGTCCCGGTTGGTTCCGTATCTGGTGACCCCAGAACCAAAAAGAATAGCTCGTTTTATCGGTGGTTTAGCCCCCGAGATAAAGGCAAGCGTGAAGGCATCTCGGCCACCTACTTTCAGATCAGTAGCTGACATATCTTTGTCCCTCACTCTGGATGCGGTCAGACAAAGATCGCTGAGGAACAAAGATGCTAAGAAGAGAAAACGTGAAGATGATAATTCACGGAGGTCAAACAAGAAGCACCGAGGAAACGGTGACAACAAGAGGGGGTTTGAGTCAAGGAAAGATGGGCATCAGTCTGGTGAAAAGCCCAAGTGCAAGATTTGCAAGAAACAGCACTTTGGAAAGTGCAGAGTTGAATCAAACTCGCAAACTCAATCAAGAACGTTTGCTTACGGGATATGCAAGTCCAAGGAACACAAGACCTTGGATTGCAAAAAGCTGAAAGACGCAACGTGCTACCGTTGCAATGAAAAGGGGCACATTAAGACCAACTACCCGAAATATGCAAAGAAAGACGACAAAGGAAAGAAGACAAATGCTAGAGTCTTTAGAATGGATGCAAAGGAAGCGGTTCTAGACGACAACGTGATTACAGGTACTTTCCTTGTAAATGATGTCTATGCAAGAGTACTTTTTGATTCAGGCGCTGATAAGTCTTTCGTAGATAATAAGTTTTGCAAATTGCTGAATTTACCTGTCAAAACCTTTAGTGTGGATTATGAGGTGGAGTTAGCAGATGGCACCATAGAAACCGTCTCAACTGTGTTAGATGGATGTGTTATATCCATTAAGAACCACTCTTTTCCTCTGTCCCTACTTCCCTTTAAGTTAGCCGGTTTTGACATAGTTTTGGGTATGGACTGGTTATCTCATAACCAGGCCCAGATTGTCTGCAATAGAAAACAAGTGATGATCAAGACTCCATCTGGCGAATCAATTACCATTCAGGGAGATACCCGGTATGGATTGCCTGAGCAAGTGACTATGCTCAAGGCCTCTAAGTGCTTAAAGAAGGGTTGTGTCATCTACATGGCACAAGTGACTATGGATGAGCCAAAACCTAAGATGGAATACATTCCCGTCATTTCTGAATACCCTGAAGTTTTCCTGAAGAATTACCTGGCTTACCACCAGATAGGCAAGTGGAATTCAGAATTGACATCATCCCCGGAGCAGCGCCTGTTACTAGAGCACCTTATAGGTTGGCACCAACGGAGATGAAGGAATTGAGGACACAGCTAGATGAATTGTTAGCTAAAGGTTTCATTAAACCTAGTTCGTCTCCTTGGGGAGCACCAGTCTTGTTTGTCAAGAAGAAGGATGGATCGATGCGTCTGTGCATCGATTATCGTGAGCTTAATAAAGTCACGATAAAGAATAGGTATCCTTTGCCCAGGATCGACGATTTGTTCGATCAATTACAAGGGGCAAGTTATTTCTCGAAGATTGACTTGAGGTCAGGCTACCACCAACTGAAGGTTAGAGATGAAGACGTACACAAAACTGCATTTAGGACTCGTTATGGTCATTACGAGTTCCTAGTGATGCCTTTTGGGCTCACTAATGCACCTGCCACGTACATGGATCTCATGAATCGCGTTTGCAAGCCTTACTTAGATAAATTTGTCATCGTTTTCATCGATGACATTCTCATTTACTCGAAGAACCAAACTGACCATGAGAAACACCTTCGCTATATTCTTAAGCTTCTACTTCACGAGAAACTCTACGCCAAATTTTCCAAGTGTGAGTTTTGGCTACGAGAAGTCCAATTCCTTGGACATGTGGTTAGTGAGCGTGGTATCCAAGTGGATCCCGCTAAGGTGGAAGCTGTTATGAACTGGCAAGAGCCAAAGACGCCTACGGAGATTCGTAGCTTTCTAGGCTTAGCAGGATATTATAGGCGCTTCATTGAAAATTTTTCAAGGATTGCTGCACCCCTAACTTCCTTGACTAGGAAGAAGGTTAAGTTCAACTGGGGACCGAAGCAACAAGAATCCTTTGATATCCTGAAGCAAAAGTTGCGCAATGCTCCTGTACTAACATTGCCTGAAGGTACCGAAGAATTCGTAGTTTATTGTGATGCATCACACACTGGCATGGGGTGTGTGCTTATGCAAAAAGACAAGGTTATTGCCTATGCTTCAAGATAGTTAAAGGTGCATGAAAAGAATTACACCACCCATGACTTAGAGTTGGGTGCCGTTGTATTTGCACTGAAGCTTTGGAGGCATTATTTATATGGAATCAAGTGTGTGATCTATTCTGATCACAAGAGCCTCCAGCACCTATTTAATCAGAAGGATTTAAACATGAGGCAGCGCCGATGGATGGAGACTTTAAATGATTACGATTGTGAAATCAGATACCATCCCGGCAAGGCGAATGTAGTCGCCGATGCCTTGAGCAGAAAGGAAAGGGTCAAACCCATCCGAATCAATGCCAAGAGCATTGAAATAAAGAACAGTTTGAATGAAAGGTTGTTAGCTGCAAAGAAGGAAGCTGTGTTGGAAGCTAACTATCCTAACGAAAAGCTAGGAGTAACTGAGGATCAGTTATCTCTTTGCAAGGATGGAATTCTTAGATTGAATGGACGAATATGGGT
>JARYGA010040153.1:0-29238 GCA_030545235.1 Helianthus tuberosus | reverse complement strand
GCATGTGGGTACAAAAAGGTTTCACCATCGCCATTTTAGTCCACTTGGTTAACTTCATCCATTTTTTCTGTTAACGAGAAGGGCAATTCAGTCATTTTATATTTTGTTAACTAGAAGTGTCACACCCCAACCAATGACGGAAACATCGGGGCATGGCACTGAGCGAAACAGATTGTCCAGGAGAAATCCATAACATACCACAACAAATAGTTATTACAGACTAAGCATCTCAAAGACAAGTATCATGTTCCGACACCACAAGCCCCTTGAATTTGACTTTGACTTTGACTTTTGAAACACGGGGTGTTACAACCTCCACTACTTAAGGGAATTTCGTCTTGAAATTAGGCTTTAGCCGTAACAAACAACTGCGGGTACTTCGCCTTCATGTCGCTTACGAGTTCCCAGGTGAACTCGGTGCCTCGTTTGCCTTCCTAGCGAACCTTCACAATGGGAATGCATGAGAGTCTGAGCACCTTGGTTTCTCGTCCCACGATCTCCACAGGCTTTTCCATGAAGTGTAATGTTTCGTCCACTTGCAAGTCCTCAAGAGGGACATGTAATTCCTGGTCGGCCAAGCACTTTCTGAGGTTCGAAACGTGGAAAGTCGGGTGGACATTACTCAGTTCCTCTGGTAGTTCGAGTCTGTAGGCCACTTTTCCAATCCTATCCAGAATCTTAAAGGGTCCAACATATCGAGGCGCGAGCTTTCCTTTCTTGCCGAATATGATCATCCCCTTCCAAGGTGCAACCTTTAGGAATACGTGATCGCCAACGTCAAATTCAAGGGGCTTGCGGTGTCTATCAGCGTAACTTTTCTGTCGGCTCCGAGCTTTCAACAGACTGTCTCGAATTTGGAGGATTTTGTCAGTCGTTTCTTGCAATAGCTCAGGACCGGTAATTTGCGCGTCTCCGATCTCGTGCCATACAATAGGTGATCGACATTTTCTTCCGTATAAAGCCTCAAATGGTGCCATTTGTATGCTAGAATGATAACTGTTATTGTACGAGAATTCGACCGAAGGTAAGTGCGCGTCCCAATTACCACCGAAATCTATGACACACGAACGGAGCATGTCTTCAAGAGTACGAATCGTTCTTTCAGTCTGACCGTCGGTTTGGGGATGGAAAGCGGTACTTAGATTTAGAGTAGTACCGAGAGCATATTAAAACGTTTCCCAAAGACGCGAGGTAAACCGACCATCGCGGTTAGAGATGATGTTACGAGGCGTCCCATGTCGACAAATGATCTCGTCGGTGTAGATTCGAGCTAATTTTTCTACCTTAAAGTCTTTTCGTATCGGCAGGAAGTGAGCTGACTTAGTCAAACGGTCAACCACAACCTAAATGCTATCATGACCAGATTGAGTACGCGAGAGTTTCGTTATGAAGTCCATAGCTATACTCTCCCATTTCCACATCGGGATCTCGAGTTGAACGAGTAAGCCATAGGGTCTTTGATGCTCGGCCTTGACCTTGGAACAGGTCAGGCACTTCGAAACATAGATAGCGATATCCTTCTTCATGCCCGGCCACCGGTACTTGTAGCGCAGGTCCTGGTACATTTTGTCAGCACTGGGATAAATAGAATATCGAGATTTGTGAGCTTCATCTATCAGGAGTTGTCACAAGTTTGTACGCTTGGGGATCTAAATTCGGTCCAAATAAGGAAAAATACCATTCGATTTATTCTCGAGTTGGGCGCCATCGTTTAGAATCCTTTCCTTCTTCAAAGTTCGCTCGATAAAACAAGCTTGTTGCGCGTCACGGATAAGAACTTCGAGATTATGTTGGGCTTGGGAATTACGAATGCTATGCAAATAGCTTCATCGACTGAGAGCATCGGCCACGACGTTTGGTTTGCCTGGATGGTAACGGATCTCACAGTCCTAATCGTTGAGTAGTTCTACCCACCGGCGTTGACGCATATTCAGTTCCTTCTGGTCAAAGATATGTTGTAGGCTCCTATGATCGGTGAAGATCGTACACTTGGTACCGTAAAGGTAGTGTCGCCAAATCTTTAACGCAAAAACAACTGCGCCAAGCTCGAGGTCATGTGTGGTGTAGTTCTTCTCGTGGATCTTGAGTTGTTGAGAAGCGTACGCGATAACCTTGTCTCGTTGCATGAGAACACAACCAAGACCAAGGTTCGAGACATCGCAGTAAACTATGAAGTTGTTGTTTCCGTCGGGCAGTGAGAGCACGGGAGCATTGCAAAGCATAGCTTTAAGATCTTGAAAGGCTTCCTCTTGTTTAGTTCCCCAAACAAAAGGTTTATCCTTATGCGTAAGAGAGGTAAGCGGCACAACGATCTTAGAGAATCCTTCGATAAAATGGCGATAATAGCCTGCCAGTCCGAGAAAAGAACGGACTTCAGACGGATTCTTGGGTGTAACCCAACTCTTAACAGCTTCGATTTTCGCAGGGTCAACGTAGATACCTTAACTATTGACAATGTGACCCAAGAATTGGACCTCCTCCCACTAAAATTCACACTTGGAGAACTTGGCATAGAGACGGTTTCCAAGGAGTAACTCAAGAACCAAACGTAGATGCTGCGAGTGTTCGGCTTTTGACTTGGAATAGATCAGGATATCGTCGATGAATACTATCACAAAGCGATCAAGAAAGGGTTTGCACACTTGATTCATTAGATCCATGAAGACTGCGGGGGCGTTGGTCAAACCAAGAGGCATGACAACGAACTCGTAATGACCATAGGGGGTTCGAAATGCGGTTTTGGGTAAATCATCCTCTTGAATGCGTAATTGGTGATAGCCTGAGCGGAGATCGATCTTAGAAAAACATGTAGCACCTTGTAGCTGATCAAACAAATCATCGATTCGAGGCAAGGGATAGCGATTCTTGATAGTCAGCTTATTCAACTCCCTATAATCGATGCACATCCGGAATGAACCATCCTTCTTTTTGACGAAAAGGACAGGCGCGCCCCATGGAGAGGTGCTAGAGCGAATGAAGCCTTTATCAAGAAGTTCCTGGAGCTGACTCGAGAGTTCGCGCATTTCGGAAGGAGCGAGACGATAAGGCGCTTTGGCAACAGGATTTGCTCCATGAATGAGGTCGATTCAGAAATCAATATCACGAGCGGGCGGTAATCCAGGTAAATCGTCGGGAAAAACGTTAGGGAATTCACAAACAACGGGAACGTCTTTCACTTCTGGGTTTCCTTTCTTTTCCTTCTCCGCTACTACGATGTGTGCCAGGAAAGCCTGGTATTCCTTGTGGAGATACTTGCTAGCCTGGACTCACGACATGAGTTGGAGTTTCTTTGACGCGACTTCACCGTAAACACACAATTGATCACCATTAGCGAGCGAGAATCGAATCATCTTTTCGAAGCAAAGGACTTCAGCATGGTTTTCAAGAAGAAATTCCATGCCTACTATGATGTCAAAACTACCGAGCTGCATCGGAACAAGATCGATAGGGAAGACGTGATTGTTGAGTTCGAGCGTACAATCACGTAGAATAGAGTTGACGGCGACGGTTCTTCCGGTGGCAACTTCAACATCGAACGTCGAGGGGAGATGAGCGCGCTTACGATTAAGGAGCTTTTCGAATTCAAATGATACAAAACAGTTATTGGCTCCAGTATCAAATAAACACGTAGCATATATACCATTCACAAGGAACGTACCATTAACCACATTGTTGTCTGCTTGAGCCTGACGGGTGTTAATGTTGAATGCACGTCCGCGGGCTGCTGGTTGTTGCTGCTGTTGCTGAGGCTGCTGCTGGGGCTGCTGCTGTTGTGGCTCTTGCTTGACCACTCGGTTCGGGCACATATTTGCGAAGTGGCTGGGATCACCACACGCATAGCAACCTCTAGCATTGATCGTGGGTGCATGAGCCGCTTGATGGCCTTGAGGAGCAGTAAGTAGAGCTTGTTAAGCAGGAGCTTGACCTGGTGTTGGAGCAGGGTTTTGACGTGGACCTGTACGGCAGTTGGCGGTGAAATGTCGTACATGTTGCAATGCGCACAGTATCTGCAATCGATTCCCACTGGGTGGTGATAAGTACAAGTAGGGCAAGCCGGGTGAGGACCAGTATATGCACGCTTTGCCGGTGGTGCGTTGGTAACCGGGGCCGCTACTTGGCGGTGTTGAGGTTGCTGTGGTGCAGGAACTGATTGAAGCGGGGTTGCAGTGATCGCACAATTCTTGTTGCTGGAACTGCTGTTCTTCTTTCTCTTGCGGCTCGAGAGCTTGGATGACTGAGGAGCGGCGGCGGTTTCAGCGGTTGAAGCGGTGGTAGCTTGATGCAGATTCTTGGGAGTTTTATCCCAGTAACCAGACTTGACTCGCTTGTCGTTGATCTCAGCAGCGAGTAGAAAAGTTTCCTCGATTGTCGTCGTATTTGCAGCTTGAACGAAATCAGCCACGCAATCTGGAAGAGCACGGATATACTTTTTGATGGTGATTTCAGGCGTAGCAACTTGGCTAGGAGAGATAATACTCAACTGCTTGAAGCGAGCAGTCAGACCAGCGGTCTCCATCTTTCTGCTTAATATGCCAGAACTCATCCTCCAGCTTTTGGTGCTCGTGGGGAGGGCAGAACTCTTGCATCATCACGTCCTTCAACTCATCCCACGTCAGCCCGTAAGCTGCATCATTTCTGTCACACCCCGACTTTCCACGTGTTACCGGTGGGCCCGGTGGGGAGAATCGTGACGTGGTTGGCAACATAATAGTCAAACAACACAATATTTAATATGCACAGCGGAAGCAAAAGATAAATATATTACATTCCGAATATAAAGTAATATCCAGTATTACAACGGAAAGTAAAGGATCCACAGGCGGATCAATATAAAATGAAAACTGTTCAACAGACTTTGACATCTAGAGCTTGCGAGACTTGATTAATGATGCCTGGAGTAGCCAGCCTATTTCGTCTAGCACCTGCACTTAGCCTTTTTGGAAAATACGTCAGTTTACACTGGTAAATACAACTCAACTGACTCATTTAGAAAAGAGTTTGAAAATTGATTTGAATGCACTTTGGCACAAAATATCTTTATAACTTGGGACAATTATTAAAATAATCTTGCATACAGTTTTACTCATTTGCCGTCCATTAGCACCGGTTAGAAGAGCCGGTTTAAGTTAACTGACACGCCACAGGTATAATGCCCACAAGGTTGATTCCTTTAGTGGATTACCAGTTTTTACATAATGCATCTGTCAGGTGTACGCCTACACCCCGTGCTTAGGTCGTGGCCATTTCGTAAAATGATGCCAAGGATATCCGGGACATGGTCATTTAACCCCTAAGGGCCATACATCAAATAATACAGAACAAAGCGAGTTATGTAAATACATTAATCATAATCCGATTTAAATGACTACATACCCGACCAAGCGGTACTTTTATAGTACCGTATCCCAAGCCCGTATAGGGAAAATAAGTTGAGAGTATTTACCTGAGCAAAGTATCAATCAAATACAGCAAATGCAAGTACTTTTACTGGGCTCCTAATCTGGAACGAAGGTTTATAATAACCTATTAGGTTTCTAACGGGTCTTTAATTAAGCCTTAGCTTAGACCGGTTAGTTTCAAAAGGAAGACACGGTTCAAACGCATGATAAAGCGAAGACCGGTTTAGAATGTGGTTTTGACCCGACAAGCTTGTATGCTTGTTTAATATGGGTAACTTAAACACATTCTGGATCTTGAGATAAAACCGATAAGGTTTGACCCGTTTCGGCTAATTTATGTAAACTTGTTACATAAACCGAACCGTACGCGTAATAAGCGTGACGGGTATTCATGAGAGCTATATACAGGTCTCCTAAGTTAATTATGCCTCAAATATGTTGTGACATCAGTAAGATGTCTTTCGTTATGCCCAAAACGTATTTAGACACAAACTAGGCCCCGTAGGGGTAGTTTGGTCATTTAAAAAGGTTATAAAAGAGTTTAAGTGACATCCTGAGTTACAGGTCTGATGTTATCAGCAAATATAATTAATTTACTGATTTATAACAGTAAGGTATTGTAGATATGTGAAATTTATCAATTATAACCAAACTATGCCCCGTAGGGGTATTTTGGTAATTTCACATAAGCCGTTAAGCTCAAAACTGAAGTCTGAGTTTAACAACCTTTGCTTACTGTTAAAATGTTATAATTTACCTCAAATATCAGTAGGTATTAACCTTAGTATGTTTAAAATAGTCCTAGTACATACTATGCGCTAAAAACGCTTAATTAGGCGATTAGAAGCCGTTTCCGGGTTCTATATAGAAATCTGATATTTTTTTATATTTACAGGAGGTTTAAAATAATTTATTTATCATATCTAATCAGTAGCAAAAGGTTTGAAGTCGTTTAGATATGTAAAACTCATTTTATGGCCCGTAAGGGCAAAACCGACATTTACCGGATTAAGCCTACGACTATGAGTTATGCTCAGCCTAAAATTAATTAAAAATCTTTAAAATTCCCAAAATAATATATTACATCAGTGGGTAAAGATTTTGATATCAAAAAGTAGGCTTAACTAGGCTATACGCTAATTACGCCATTTTATTAACATAAAGCTATTATTTTACGCTAACGAGCATAACTCTTAATCTACACTTCAAACTGATGTCAAACTTTGCATACAAGTTTATATATCAGTAATTTAAGTTTCTACTCTTTTACATTTCAAAAAATCACGTTTTAAGGTAATAAGGGCATAATGGCCAACATATGAGCAATTAACGGAATCATGCATAATAATTGGTTAACTAATGAACCATGGTGTATAATCATAGAGGGTTATACTAGAATGTTACCTAGTCCAAATAAAGCGCTAAGGTATTTCTAAAACATACCATAACGGGTCAGAACTGAAAGTCAAAGTATAAGTCAAACTATGCGACTTTCGGTTCCGAACCGGGTCTAAACAGGAAATTGTCGGGTTGAACATGTTTAGACATGTTCTTACACTCATTACCAAGTTATATTAATGATCAAACAGGTTATATGTGTTCTACATTGCTAATCATGCATAAATTGTAATTTAAACTTTCTGTTGACTTTTTAATTACACGTTTGACCCGACATTAGACCTAGTTAGAGTGGGAATCAGGGGGAACCCTTTAGAGAGTTTATTACCCACATAATTACCTACTTAGAGGTACTTTTAATTCGAGATTTGACTGAGCCATTATTAATTAATCTCGAAGTCAAACCGTAATTACGACGGTTTGACTTTTAGCTAAATAACTAAGCTAAACTCAATAAAAGAAAGGATTAGTAACTTACTGAAGTCCTAAGCTTGATTAGTGATCACTTGGAAGCAGAATTGAGCTCCAGGAATGATCAGAAAGCTTGAAGGAAGGTGTGAGGAACTTGGTTGTAACTTTGGTCCTTTATATAGTGTTTAATCCACCACAAAATGTTGACAACTCAAGCTACAACTGCCCACAACTCATCAACACATGTCCCTAAGTGTTTAGGGGGTGCCTAGGGGCCAAGAAGATGGGGAAATTCAGTTAAAGTCGCGCATAAAGGCTTTGGCAGACAACAGCCAAGAATTTCGGAGCTGGGAGTCCCTCGCGTGGCGCGACGGCGTCTGCAGAAAATCTGCATTTTTGATTTTTTGCTATTTGATCCTTGGCTCTTCAAACTCCGTTTAGACACTTGTTTCTTGCATTATGAACCCTCATAATCGATTTATAAGGGCTTTAAAACATATACCCACTTTGTTAAGTCCCCGGTTAACTTTATTGTTACCCGAAAATTCCTAACTTTCAACGTTTACGCTTTAACCCTTCGCACACGAATTTGATCATAACTTTCTCATACGATAACGAAACTTTATGAAATTTATATCGTGCATTCTAGTGATCATAATTAACAGTTACAAAGCTTCGGGTTTGTCAAAAAGGTCACTCAGAGGTATAACTTAAACATGTTGACACATTTAATCCCTGTAGTTTGTAATCTCTCACTTTTAGCTTCGTATGATCCATGATTTATTCGTTTGACATTATAAACATCATGTAGGGTTAATGTACAATATATTTATTCACTGTTGGCATTTAGAATACGTATATTCACATACTTTCCATGTTTGTCAACTTTAGTCCTTTCAAAACATTCTTTCACACGTTCAAACATATGACACGTGTCAACACATTATAGGACGTGAATTTTCGAGGTGTTACAATTTCCGTGTTTGTTTCTCTCGGCCCTCCATCAGTCTAAAGCGCGGGACTGGAAGACGCCAGTTACGTTAGGAGTACGAAGCTCGTCAGGACAGCCACTCTGGCGCAGGGAGACTTCGATAGAATCAAACCATTGGAACATGGATGTAGGACCATCTTCGCCGGTAAACTCTTTCGGGCCGCAGGCTTTGAACTGCTTGAAGCTGAAAGCAGCTTTAGGAGCATCAGTCCTGGATTCTTCAGAAGATTTGCTAGTGTTTTCATTCAGCTCACTAACAATTTGGGGAATGACTTTCGTTATCTCCTTAGCTACGAGTGAGGCGATGCGTTTGTTATCATGATTGCAGCGAGCAGAGCGCGAGTGAAACGATCCAAATGACGACATTGTCTGCAACAGACAGCGCCATAGGATTCAGAACACTATTCGATTACCCCTAGTAAAGTTTAGCGATTCACCATAAAGTTCAGGAATACATAAACACATACGCACATAATCACATAGAGCACAAAAACACATAGGCACGTAAAGCATAGAAGCACATAAGGCAGTCAAAACACAGAAACCATATACGCAACATATAGTACGGTTTCTTACACATATTTTCACGTATTCACCTATCCTTCAACGCACGTATAGTGATTAAGTATAGCGATTGCGAGTATCGGGCAGCGATTGCGAATAATGACCAGTGATTTCTTAGCGTGTTGAGATAGATGTGCAGTGCGAGTGGTGCGTGTTGATCAAAGCGAGTAGCAAAAATCGTGTAAATCACCAAAATCGAAACATGTAATCACATAAACACATAAAACCCACATAAAATCGATAAATCACAGAGTTGACGGGTCTGGCTTGCAGCCGCCAAAAGTAGATTGTCATGGGTGTCGAACATGTCCACACACACCCAGAGTGATTTGACTGCCCAAAGTGATTCGACTATTCACAAGGACTTTTAGTGCACACTTTGGCCTTCGGGACTGTGCTCTCGCTTTGATTTGAGCGATCGGCACGCATCCTTCCAGTTACAGTGTGACCTGAAATCGTTGGAGTCCGTCGAGACTTTGGTGAGAGTTTTGTAAAACCAATAATATAGAGCGGAATGTGTCATCAAGGTTCGGGTTTCACCCCTAACTTAGCGACTCCATCCCTGATTGTATAATGATATCACGAGATAGATAAGAAGATATGCGTCAAAGTAGGGATTTCACTCATGATTCAATGCAAATTCTCTTGTTTTATAGTAAAAATAGCAATTCGGAAGAGTAATCTGGTCGAGAGTTTGTGGCTTTCACACCTAATCTTAACCAGATCATTCGTTTGTGTGTGTAATCAGCCTTAGGAAAGGCTGATCTTACGCAGAACTGTAGTATGCGATGTTCGCGTAAGTGTGTAGTGTACAACGAGATTGAGCGAGAAATAGCGAGTAAGCTCATACAAAACCCCTACTGGGCATGCACAAGTCGGTCTGTTGGTACTTAGACTATAGACTAGGTCGTTTCTAAGACATTGACCCGGACTAGGTCAAATCTTGCATAATTCCTTATAGTTATGGCTCTGATAACAATCTGTCACACCCCAACCAATGACGGAAACATCGGGGCATGGCACTGAGCGAAACAGATTGTCCAGGAGAAATCCATAACAACTAAATTACCAGATATTTAAATATTATGTCCCATACCATAACATACCACATCAAATAGTTATTACAGACTAAGCATCTCAAAGACAAGTATCATGTTCCGACAAGTCAGATTCAAATTAAAAGTAAATTGTTTGTTTGTTTCTAGACTCCCTCCTACTTGATTCCATCAAAGAGCAAGCAAGCATCCTAGCATCTTAAGCACCTGTCACATACGTTAAAACAAAGGTCAATACACATAGTGTAAAGGTGAGCATACAAGTTTGATATAGCATAATAGAGTTCGAAATCGTTTACGCATAACCAACATGTACAACGTATAATGTGAAGCATGTAAGTTATCGACAAAGATCCTATCAATACCAATGACTGCGAGTTGACTGCGAGTAGCGAGTGCACATCACATGTTCACCACTGCAAACACGTGAAGTATTGTCCTTAACAACCCCTGAGTGAACAGGTGCTGAGTCCAAACTATAGTACTATCGTTGCTAAGGCAGGAAGACAGCAATCAATGTGTAAACATAACCAACAAGCATTCATCGAGTCACGTATAACATGCATTAGAGGTCAGCGTATAAATAGCGTTTGCGTTGTGTGTTCGATGTGATTTAGAATAAGTAATGTATGTACCACCCAAAAGTGCATAAAGCAAAAAGGGATCGAGTATACTCACAGATAGCGTTTAACTTAATAAACACTGCCTTGGATTGAAGGGAGCACTGAGAGAGATTAGCATGAACAGTTAACGTTAGCATAAACGATAAGCGGCGCGTTAAACGGTGCAAAGTACCAAGTATCGGATGGTTATCCGATCGGATGGCAATCCGATCGGATAGCCAGTCGATCGGATGTCAATCTGTTCAGATGGTCATCCGATTGGATGGCCATTCGATTGGATTGACATCTTGTTTGGTAAGGATGTGTTTGTGTATGATGGCTTTGAAGTTTTCGTTGTAGCATTTTGAAAACAGAGAAGTATCTCTACCCTTCAGGTCGATCGATCGGACGACAATCCGACCAAATAGCAATCCGATTGGTAGGACACTTAGTGAGAACAAGTTCACAGCATGATTTGTCAATCGATCGGATGGCAATCCGATCGGATAGCAATCCGTTGGAACTATTGTACTTTAAAATAGATCAAGTACCGAATTCCCAAACGTCACACGATCGGATGGTCGTTCGATCGGATGGCAATCCGATTGGATGGTAATCCGTTCGACGTTCAGATCATTGGAAAGTTGAAGTAAAAGTTTAAGTGTTTGGGAGTTCAAGTGCATTCCGATCGAATGGCCGGTCGATCGGGTGGCAATCCGATTGGATGGCAATCCGATCGGACGGCAATCAGTCCCGACACATCTGATCATCTTGAACTTGGTTATCTTTGAAATTTTGCGGTTTGTTCAAGACGGTTTGACGATGTATTAAACAACAGAAACCCCGTCTTGGCCCAAGTGGTCCGATCGAACAGGAATCACCCTAGTCCAACCAGTTCACTGTTCGAGACGGTCGTTGGTGTTTAACCCGAAATCGGTTGTCTCTTTGGATCGGATTCAGATCTTGGACTTACCCATCACTAAGAAAGAGTAGAAGATCAGAACGAGCTCTGATTCTATCGGTTTTGAGTGCATTGAGTATAAAAGAGTTGAAAGAAAGTTGGAAAACCATTTTTCAATCATTTTAACCATGAATAAGTGTAGATCTATGCGAAAACATTGTTTATTCATGTGGAAATCCTTCAGATCAAAGTTGTTCTTGGTGGAATGAAGCCAAACTTTGAAGTTCATAAGAACTCCATGATGACATCACCCTAGAACACCTCAAAACCTGTAATTTCACGGTTAAAAGTTAAGATTCGAAGGTGAAAATGATGAAGAAGTGCGTGTAGATCATAGAAGTACAAGATTTAGGTTGAAAACTTACAAGAATTGCGAGAAATCGAGGGAAGTAGAGCTTGAGTGCGGCTGGTTCGATTGAGGAGCTGTCACATCACAAATGATGTGACAGGAGGGTATTTATAGGGTTTCCCAAAAAGGAAAGTGGTGAAGTGTCGAGTAGGTCACCGATCGGATGGCAATCCGATCGGGTGGCAACCCAATCGGGTGACAACTTGATCGGGTGACAATCCGATCGGATGGCAATCCGATCCGATGGCCACTCGATCCTGGTGTCCGGCGTGATGAGTTTGTCATTTCGATTCGCGTGTTGAGCGTTGCGATGCGATTCGAGTGAGAGATGTGATAGTATTACCCATTAGTTACACAAATAACCTAGCTACTATATCTAACATACAATCACTATAAATAACTTGCGTTTAGCGCTTGCGATTTAGATTGCGATGTGATAGAATTGTGATTGCGATCTCAATTAACACCTCAACATAAACATAACATGCACAATTTTCACACAAATAGCACACACACGTAAAACAATATCTAGAATACATAATTCGAGTTGCGAATGCGATAGCGATTAGCGATAATTCGATTAGCGACAAATATGTGATTAAACCTCGATTATTAATAGATACTCCACATAATACAACTAAAGCAAATAAATGATAGATTCGACTACAAGTTAAAGAAGTCAAAACAGTAGTTGAGCAAGGAGTGACAGATCACAATTAGCAATCTTTTCTTCCTTTGACTTCAATTTCGACTTTGACTTTGACTTTTGAAACACGGGGTGTTACAACCTCCCCTACTTAAGGGAATTTCGTCCCGAAATTAGGCTTTAGCCGTAACAAACAACTGCGGGTACTTTGCCTTCATGTCGCTTTCGAGTTCCCAGGTGAACTCGGCGCCTCGTTTGCCTTCCCAGCGAACTTTCACAATGGGAATGTGTGAGAGTCTGAGCACCTTGGTTTCTCGTCCCACGATCTCGATAGGCTTTTTCACGAAGTGTAATGTTTCATCCACTTGCAAGTCCTCAAGAGGGACATGTAATTCCTGGTTGGCCAAGCACTTTCTGAGGTTCGAAACGTGGAAAGTCGGGTGGACGTTACTCAGTTCCTCTGGTAGTTCGAGTCTGTATGCCACTTTTCCAATACTTTCCAGAATCTTAAAGGGTCCAACATATCGAGGCGCGAGCTTTCCTTTCTTGCCGAATCTGATCACCCCCTTCCAAGGTGCAACCTTTAGGAGTACGTGATCGCCAACGTCAAATTTAAGGGGCTTGCGGCGTCTATCAGCGTAACTTTTCTGTCGGCTCCGAGCTTTCAACAGATTGTCTCGAATTTGGAGGATTTTGTCAGTCGTTTCTTGCAATAGCTCAGGACCGGTAATTTGCGCGTCTCCAATCTCGTGCCTTACAATAGGCGATCGACATTTTCTTCCGTATAAATCCTCAAATGGTGCCATTTGTATGCTAGAATGATAACTGTTATTGTACGAGAATTCGACCAAAGGTAAGTGTGCGTCCCAATTACCACCGAAATCTATAACACACGAACGGAGCATGTCTTCAAGAGTACGAATCGTTCTTTCAGTCTGACCGTCGGTTTGGGGATGGAAAGCGGTACTTACATTTAGAGTAGTACCGAGAGCATATTAAAACGTTTCCCAAAGACGCGAGGTAAACCGACCATCGCGGTCAGAGATGATGTCACGAGGCGTCCCATGTCGATAAATGATCTCGTCGGTGTAGATTTGAGCTAATTTTTCTGTCTTAAAGTCTTCTCGTATCGGCAGGAAGTGAGCTGACTTAGTCAAACGGTCAACCACAACCCAAATGCTATCATGACCAGATTGAGTACGCGGGAGTTTCGTTATGAAGTCCATAGCTATACTCTCCCATTTCCACATCGGGATCTCGGGTTGAACGAGTAAGCCATAGGGTCTTTGATGCTCGACCTTGACCTTGGAACAGGTCAGGCACTTCGAAACATAGACAACGATATCCTTCTTCATGCCCGGCCACCATACTTGTAGCGCATGTCCTGTTACATTTTGTCAGCACCGGGATGAATAGAATATCGAGATATGTGGGCTTCATCCATCAGAAGTTGTCGCAAGTTTGTATGCTTTGGGATCCAAATTCAGTCCAAATAATGAAAAATACCATTCGATTTATTCTCGAGTTGGGGCCATCGTTTAGAATCCTTTCCTTATTCAAAGTTCGCTCGGTAAAACAAGCATGTTGCGAGTCTCGGATAAGAGCTTCGAGATTATGCTGGGCTTGGGAATTACGAATGCTATGCAAATAGCTTCGTCGACTGAGAGCATCGGCCACGACGTTTGCTTTGCCTAGATGGTAACGGATCTCACAGTCATAATCGTTGAGTAGTTCTACCCACCGGCGTTGACGCATATTCAGTTCCTTCTGGTCAAAGATATGTTGTAGGCTCCTATGATCGGTGACAATCGTACACTTGGTATCGTAAAGGTAGTGTCACCAAATCTTTAACGCAAAAACAACCACGCCAAGCTCGAGGTTGTGTGTGGTGTAGTTTTTCTCGTGGATCTTGAGCTGTCGAGAGCGTACGTGATAACCTTGTCTCGTTGCATGAGAACACAACCAAGACCAAGGTTCGAGGCATCGCAGTAAACTTGAAGTTGTTGTTTCCGTCGGGCAGTGAGAGCACGGGAGCATTGCAAAGCATAGCTTTAAGGGCTTGAAAGGCTTCCTCTTGTTTAGTTCCCCAAACAAAAGGTTTATCCTTATGCGTAAGAGAGGTAAGCGGCACAGCGATCTTAGAGAATCCTTCGATAAAACGGCGATAATAGCCTGCAAGTTTGAGAAAAGAACGGACTTCAGACGTATTATTGTGTGTAACCCAACTCTTAACAGCTTCGATTTTCGTAGGGTCAACGTGGATACCTTGACTATTGACAATGTGACCCAAGAATTGGACCTCCTCCAACCAAAATTCACACTTGGAGAACTTGGCATAGAGACGGTTTCCCTGGAGTAACTCAAGAACCAAACGTAGATGCTGCGTGTGTTCGGCTTTTGACTTGGAATAGATCAGGATATCGTCGATGAATTCGATCACGAAGCGATCAAGAAAGGGTTTGCACACTCCATTCATTAGATCCATGAAGACTGCGGGGGCGTTGGTCTAACCAAAAGGCATGACAACGAACTCGTAATGACCATAGCGGGTTCGAAAAGAGGTTTTGGGTATATCATCCTCTTGAATGCGTAATTGGTGATAGCCTGAGCGGAGATCGATCTTAGAAAAACACGTAGCACCTTGTAGCTGATCAAACAAATCATCGATTCGAGGCAAGGGATAGCGATTCTTGATAGTCAGCTTATTCAACTCCCTATAATCGATGCACATCAGGAACGAACCATCCTTCTTTTTGACGAAAAGGACAGCCGCGCCCCATGGAGAGGTGCTACGGCGAATGAAGCCTTTATCAAGAAGTTCCTGGAGCTGACTCGAGAGTTCGCACATTTTGGAAGGAGCGAGATGATAAGGCGCTTTGGCAAAAGGATTTGCTTCAGGAATGAGGTCGATTCGGAAATCAATTTCACGAGCGGCCGGTAATCCGGGTAAATCATCGGGAAAAACGTTAGGGAATTCACAAACAACGGGAACGTCTTTCACTTCTGGGTTTTCTTTCTTTTCCTTCTCCGCTACTATGATGTGTACCAGGAAAGCCTGGTATTCCTTGCAGAGATACTTGCTAGCCTGGACACACGACATGAGTTGGAGTTTCTTTGACGCGACTTCACCGTAAACACACAATTAATCACCATTAGCGAGCGAGAATCGAATCATCTTTTTGAAGCAAAGGACTTCAGCATGGTTTTCACGAAGAAAGTCCATGCCTAATATGATGTCAAAACTACTGAGCTGCATCGGAACAAGATCGATAGGGAAGACGTGATTGTTGAGTTCGAGCGTACAATCACGTAGAATAGAGTTGACGGCGACAGTTCTTCCGGTGGCAACTTCAACATCGAACGTCGAGGGGAGATGGGCGCGCCTACGATTAAGGAGCTTTTCGAATTCAAACGATACAAAACAGTTATCGGCTCCAGTATCAAATAAACACGTAGCATATATACCATTCACAAGGAACGTACCATTGACCACATTGTTGTCTTCTTGAGCCTGACGGGCGTTAATGTTGAATGCACGTTCGCGGGCTGCTGGTTGTTGCTGCTGTTGCTGAGGCTGCTGCTGGGGCTGCTGCTGTTGTGGCTGTTGCTTGACCACTCGGTTCGGGCACATATTCGCGAAGTGGTTGGGATCACCACACGCATAACAAGCTCTAGCATTGATCGCGGGTGCATGAGCTGCTTGATGGCCTTGAGGAGCAGTAAATAGAGCTTGTTGAGCAGGAGCTTGACCTGGTGTTGGAGCAGGGTTTTGACGTGGACTTGTACGGCAGTTGGCGGTGAAATGGCCGTACATGTTGCAATGCGCACAGTATCCGCAAGCGATTCCCACTGTGTGGTGATAAGTAAAACTAGGGCAAGCCGGGTGAGGACCAGTATACGCACGCTTTGCCGGCGGTGCGTTGGTAACCGGGGCCGCTACTTGGCGGTGTTGAGGTTGCTGTGGTGCGGGAACTGATTGAAGCGGGGCTGCAGTGATCCCACAGTTCTTGTTGCCGGAACTGCTGTTTTTGTCTCTCTTGCGTCTCGAGAGCTTGGATGACTGAGGAGCGGCGGCGGTTTCAGCGGTTGAAGCGGTGGTAGCTTGATGCAGATTCTTGGGAGTTTTATCCCAGTAACCAGACTTGACTCGCTTGTCGTTGATCTCAGCAGTGAGTAGAAAAGTTTCCTCGATTTTCGTTGTCTTTGCAGCTTGAACGAAATCAACAACGCAATCCGGAAGAGCACGAATATACTTTTTATGGTGATTTCAGGCGTAGCAACTTGGCTAGGACAGATAATACTCAACTGTTGATGCGAGCAGTCAGACCAGCGGTCTCCATCTTTTTGCTTAATATGCCAGAACTCGTCCTCCAGCTTTTGGTGCTCGTGGCGAAGGCAGAACTCTTGCATCATCACGTCCTTTAACTCATCCCACGTCAGCCCGTAAGCTGCATCATTTCCGCGTTTGTTTCTCTCGGCCCTCCACCACTCTAAAGCGCGGGACTGGAAGACGCCAGTTGCGTTAAGAGTACGGAGATCGTCAGGACAGCCACTCTGGCGCAGGGTGACTTCGATAGAATCAGACCATTAGAACATGGCCATAGGGCCATCTTCGATGGTAAACTCTTTCGGGCCGCAGGCTTTGAACTGCTTGAAGCTGAAGGCAGCTTTAGGAGCATCAGTCCTAGATTCTTCAGAAGATTTGCTAGTGTTTTCATTCAGCTCACTTACAATTTGGGGAATGACTTTCGCTATCTGCTTAGCGACGAGTGAGGCGATGCGTTTGTCATCATGATTGCGGCACGCAGAACGCGAGTGAAACGATCCAAATGACGACATTGTCTGCAACAGACAGCGCCATTGGATTCAGAACACTATTCGATTACTCCTAGTATAGTCTAGCGATTCACCATAAAGCTCAGGAATACATAAACACATACGCACATAATCACATAAAGCACAGAAACACGTAGGCACGAAAAGCATAGAAGCACATAAGGCAGTCAGAACACAGAAACCGTATACGCAACATATAGTATGGTTTCTTACACATATTTGCACGTATTCACCTATCCTTCAAAGCACGTATAGCGATTAAGTATAGCGATTGTGAGTATCGGGCAGCGATTGCGAATAATGACCATCGATTTGTTAGCGTGTTGAGATAGATGTGCAGTGCGAGTGGTGCGTGTTGATCAAAGCGAGTAGCGAAAATCGTGTAAATCACCAAAATCGAAACATGTAATCACATAAACACATAAAACCCACATGAAATCGATAAATCACAGAGTTGGCGGGTCTGGCTTGCTGCCGCCAAAAGTAGATTGTCATGGGTGTCGAACATGTCCACACACACCCAGAGTGATTTGACTACCCAAAGTGATTCGACTATTCACAAGGACTTTTAGTGCACACTTTGGCCTTCGGGACTGTGCTCTTGCTACGATTTGAGCGATGGGCACTCATCCTTCCAGTTACAGTGTGACCTGAAATCGTTGGAGTCCATCGAGACTTTGGTGAGAGTTTTGTAAAACCAAGAATATAGAGCGGAATGTGTCATCAAGGTTCGGGTTTCACCCCTAACTTAGCGACTCCATTCCTGATTGTATGATGATATCACGAGATAGATAAGAAGATATGCGTCAAAGTAGGGATTTCACTCCTGATTCAACGCAAATTCTCTTGTTTTATAGTAAAAATAGAAATTCGGACGAGTAATCTGGTCTAGAGTGCGGTTTAACCAGATCATTCGTTTGTGTGTGTAATTAGCCTTAGGAAAGGCTGATCTTGCGCAGAACTGTAGTATGCGATGTTCGCGCAAGTGTGTAGTGTACAGCGAGATTGAGCGAGAAATAGCGAACACGTGAAGTATTGTCCTTAACAACCCCTGAGTGAATAGGTGCTGAGTCCAAACTATAGTACTATCGTTTCTAAGGCAGGTAGACAACAATCAATGTGTAAACATAACCAATAAGCATTCATCGAGTCACGTATAACATGCATTAGATGTCAGCGTATAAATAGCGTTTGCGTTGTGTGTTCGATGTGATTTAGAATAAGTAACGTATGTAACACCCAAAAGTGCATAAAGCAAAAAGGGATCGAGTATACTCACAGATAGCATTTAACTTAATAAACACTACCTTGGATTGAAGGGAGTGCTGAGAGAGATTATCATGAACAGTTAACGGTAGCATAAACGATAAGCGGCGCGTTAAACGGTGCAAAGTACCAAGTGTCGGATGGTTATCCAATCGGATGGCAATCCGATCGGATAGCCAGTCGATCGGATGTCAATCCGTTCGGATGGTCATCCGATCGGATGGCCATTCGATTTGATTGACATCTTGTTTGGTAAGGATGTGTTTGTGTATGATGGCTTTGAAGTTTTCGTTGTAGCATTTTGAAAATAGAGAAGTATCTCTACCCTTCAGGTCGATCGATCGGACGGCAGTCCGATCGAATAGCAATCCGATTGGTAGGACACTTAGTGAGAACTAGTTCACAGCAGGATCTGTCACTCGATTGGATGGCAATCCGATCGGATAGCAATCCATTGGAACTATTGTTCTTTGAAATAGATCAAGTACCAAAGTCCCAAACGTCACACGATCGGATGGTCGTTCGATCGGATGGCAATCCGTTCGATGTTCAGATCCTTGGAAAGTTGATGTAAAAGTTTAAGTGTTTGGGAGTTCAAGTGCAATCTGATCGGATGGCCGGTCGATCGGGTGGCAATCCGATCGGATGGCAATCTGATCGGACGGCAATCCGTCCCGACACATCTGATCGTCTTGAACTTGGTTATCTATGAAAGTTTGCGGTTTGTTCGAGACGGTTTGACGACGTATTAAACAACAGAAACTCCATCTTGGCCCAAGTGGTCCGATCGAACAGGAATCACCCTAGTCCGACCAGTTCACTGTTCGAGACAGTCGTTGGTGTTTAACCCGAAATCGGTTGTCTCTTTGGATAGAATTCAGATCTTGGACTAACGCATCACTAAGAAAGAGTAGAAGATCAGAACGAGCTCTGATTCTATCGGTTTTGAGTGCATTGAGTGTAAAAGAGTTGAAAGAAAGTTGGAAAACCATCTTTCAATCCTTTTAACCATGAATAAGTGTAGATCTATGCGAAAACATTGTTTATTCATGTGGAAATCCTTCAGATCTAAGTTGTTCTTGGTGGAATGAAGCCAAACTTTGAAGTTCATAAGAACTCCATGATGACATCACCCAAAAAGGAAAGTGGTGAAGTGTCGAGTAGGTCACCGATCAGATGGCAATCCGATCGGGTGGCAACCCGATCAGGTGACAACTCGATCGGGTGACAATCCGATCGGATGGCCACTCGATCGGTTGGCCACTCGATCCTGGTGTCCGGCGTGATGAGTTTATTGTTTCGATTCGCGTGTTGAGCGTTGCGATGCTATTCGAGTGAGCAATGCGATAGTATTACCCATTAGTTACACAAATAACCTAGCTACTGTATCTAACATACAATCAGTATAAATAACTTGCGTTTAGCGCTTGCGATTAAGATTGCGATGCGATAGAATTGTGATTACGATCTCGATTAACACCTCAACATAAACATAACATGCACAATTAACACATAAATTGCACACACACGTAAAACAATATCCAGAATACATAATTCGAGTTGTGAATGCGATAGCGATTAGCGATAAGTCGATTAGCGACAAATATGCGATTAAACCTCGATTATTAATAGATACTCCACATAATACAACTAGAGCAAATAAATGATAGATTCGACTACAAGTCAAAGAAGTCAAAACAGTAGTTGAGCAAGGAGTGACATATCGCAATTAGCAATCTTTTCTTCCTTTGACTTCAATCTTGACTTTGACTTTTGAAACACGGGGTGTTACAAGAAGGGTAATTCAGCCATATAAAATGACCGAATTACCCTTCTTGTACCAAAATCAACAAGCCATAGCACCGGGGGGGGGGGGGTTGATGGAGCACCTTTAGCACTCCACGGCGCAGGGTCTTATCTATCTATACTTTCTATAAAAGGAGAAATCCCAATGACATAAGAAAAGCTGAGGTGGCAGCCATAGAGGTTGTCCAACAAGGCTTTTCTTATGTCATTACTGCATCATAAACCGGAATATATAAATCACTTTAAAATACATTTAATTTAATTTCAAAGCACTGCCTTGTGTATTCAAATGTTAAAAGGTCTGGCCCACATTCCAAAGGCCAAAGCACTGCCCATCTACAAGAAAGTAGCAGATGGTTCCTTTGGCAAACATATACGTTAGCAGATGTTTTGAAATTGCGGATAATTTCAAATTCAAAATGCATGGGGATATGTAATTTTCAATTAATGCATGTCACTCACTCACTTCTGTCAATCATCTTCTTATATAAACTGATTTATATTCTCATTTCACTCTTCATATTTACATTCTCGTGTTCTCTTCTTTTGTATTTTCAAACCACATTTCTAATTTATCTCTCCCTCAAATTCCTTCTTCTCAATACTCGACATTTGTTCATAAAGGATAAGAGACAACGGAAGCTCTCTCTGACCCACTTTCAGAACAAATTTTGGGGATATGTGGTTTGCCTTGATGATGGTAATGTGATATATATGATTATGTTTGTTTTGGTTTTTGATTTTTACTAAAGTTTTTTTATCTGAGTTATGACTAAATGATGATTATGAATGATCTAAGCAGATGATGATGATGATGATTGTTCTACGGTTGTTTCCAGCATCATTGTTCCAACATCGTTTAAAGTATGTTTTTTTTGCTACTCTAATTTTGAAATTTTGAATTTTTAATTTTGAAGTGATATACTCTAATTCTCGCTTTATATTTCAGTCTAATCACAGTTGTTTGAAATTCATACAATTATCTGCGGGTTATTATAGGTTTGTATTAAAAGAAGCATAAAGTTAAATTAAACACAAAGAAAGATTATTAAATGTACATTTAAAATAATTTTTTCTTATGACTAAATGATGATTATATATGACTTGGGCAGATGATGATGATGTAGAACCCACAGTAGTTCCTACTAAACGCAAGAAAGGATCTGCTACTGCTGTAAGATAAGATTTTATTTTACTAGAGATTTGTTCTTTCCTGCCTTTTTTGTATTAAAAGAAGCATAAAGTTTGGTTTAAAGCAGATGATGAATGATCTGAGCAGATGATGATGATGATTGTTCTACGGTTGTTTCCAGCATCATTGTTCCAACATCGTTTAAAGTATGTTTTTTGGCAGCTCTTTATGAAGCAAGTTAAGGATTAAGTATATGAGGATAGGGCTACTCTTCAATAGCTGAAGAAGTGTTTTCATGTACTGCATCTTGGTCTGTTCACGAGAGACCAGGTTTCCAGAAACATGATGGAGTTTAAGCTAAAAGCACTAAATTTTTGTGGAGTTCATGGCGATTGTCGAAGATATACATTGCGAAGTTCGGTACTCGATGGAGTTTAAGCTAAAAGCACTAAATTTTTGCTGTTAGAGTCGTAAATTTCTTGGTGTTGTTGTTAGATGTTAAAGTTTCGTTGTTCAGTAGTCGATGTAATTGTTGATCTTTTAATCCTCATAATTAAATTTTAATCCTATTAATGTTTGTGGAGCATTTTATTTTTACTAATTTTAAGGTGAATAAGTATTATTATGTAATTTTTAATTTTAAAATCATCTGATTATTGCAGATCGGTACTTTTGATGTAGAAGTGAAATTTTCTTTGAGTTTAATTAGATTATGTTGATGTTGTATCAATTTTTGTTAGTGTGTAGATCTGTCAAAGTTTGCCAAAAGAGAACATCTGCTCTAAATCATCATCTGTTGATCTAACGGCTGTTTGACTTGCTACTGTTGCCAACATCTGTTGTTGCCTAATAGAGCTTTTCGAAGAATTTCCTCCTCACAATTGTAAATACTGATGCATCTGTTACTTTAACTCTCTGTCAAAGGAAAAATCTGCCCAAAGAGAACATTTGTTTAGTGGTGATCTTCTGCTATTCTAACGGTTGTTTGACTTGCTACTGTTGGCAATATATGTTATTGGCTAACAGATGTTCTATATTCAAATGTCAAAGGTCTGAGATTTTTATCTGAGATTTTTTATCTGAGTTAAAATACATTTAATTTCAAACAACTGCTCTATATTCAAATGTCAAAGGTCTGGCCCACATTCAAGAGGGCAAACCACTGCCCATCGCCAAGAAAGTATAACTTAGCAGATGTTTCCTTTGGCTAACATATACCTTAGCAGATGTTTTGAAATTGTCGGTAATTTCAAATTCAAAATGCCTGGGGATATGTACTTTGCAATTAATGCACGTCACTCAGTCAGTTCTATCTTATGGTAAAGGCGTCTTATGGTAAATGAAGAGGTTAATTGTAATTATTAGAACGTGTTTAATTTTATACTTTTCCCATGGAAATGCATTAAAAGCCTTACGGGTGTCGCATCATATTCTTTCGTCTAACGATGTATTTAGTCATAACCGCCTTCATTGGGTATATAAAATACATTGGGCAGAGGTTTGAAATCATTACCGTTTTCATCCATCTACTCAATCATCTTCAAAAGTTTTTTGTTTATCAATATCATTACAATTTCTTTTACTTTCAAAGACGCATTGGTTCACTGCAAAATGGAAAACATTGGGTTTCAAGTGATTGTTGATGAAATTTTCACAAGGCTCTCTGCAGAAGATATTGGTCGTTTGAAATGTCTTTCCAAGAATTTTTATAGGGAACTGTCAAGTCATGGATTTCAGATGATGCATGCTCTCTGAAGTGGAGATTCATTACAAAAGAAACTACTCTCCTTTAAAGACACCTCAATTGTCGTTGACGACGTAGTTGCTGGTAATTTGGATGCTGTTAGAAACAAAACCTTAAGTTTTCCTAACAGTGTCCACCCTAGCTTCTTACATATTCTGTCATCATTTAATGGATTGTTGTTAGTTTGCAATGAAGGGATTTGCTGTGAGCTGATTCTTTGGAATCCAACTACCAGGCGCTATAAGGTTTTGTCTGATGACTACTTAAATTACAATCATGATCGAAACTCTGATACTGGTGGAATTTATTTTGATTAATTCAATGATCTGAAAGTGTTGAACATCAGATGTTACCGTAATGTAGCTACTGCTCGTGTTTACTCACGACATCGTGAGTCATGGGAAACAATAAATTTTGGTAGCATAAATAATTATGGTTCAAGTGGTTATTCATGGTCTACTGGAGTTTATACTGATAAAACCATATATTTCATGGTTTCAAATTATTGATATCCACTAGGTGAGAGGAACATCGTTGCTTTTGATGTTCTGAGTGAGACTTTCAGAATGCTTCGTTTTCCAGAGAGTATTGTAGTCAATCCTTGCCAAGGGCATTTTTTTACCATTGCAAAGAGGCTGCATTGGATTGTTATTGGAAAGTCTGCTGAGCTAACTGCTGGTTTGCTCAGATATGAAGAAGAAGGCTGGATGAAGGTGTTTGCTTTCAATAATCCTCGTGTAGTTGATTATGAAGAGAGGCGCCGAAGGACTAATATAATTGAAAACAACAAGTGGCTGATAACACGCATCTGGGGGGATATGGTTGAACTTGATCTGAGCAACAAACTTCAGAAATACCTCCAACATGTTGACAACTACAATGGTCCGAAATGAGCTTTACTTATCGAGACTACTGTTTCGCCCCTTAATTAGGAATTAGTATGCTGTAATTTATTGAATGTTGTTTTCTGTTTTGAACTTTGTTTATTATATAGTTACCTCTATTTGACACTTGTAGTTTTTATATAATTAGTTGTGTTAAAATTATTAACCATGTTTGTTATTTAAATTAACTAAATGAATATTTAGGTTTGAGACTGTAAAAGCTTGTAGTATTGGCAAAGGTCTGTTTCAATGTTCAAAGCTCTGTTATTTTGAACAGATGTTTGAAAATAAAACAGTGGTTGATACATCTGTTGACTTTGGTCAACAGATGGATGAACTTTGTATCCTGTTTCGCCCATTGATTAGCAATTAGTATGCTGTATTTTATTGAATGTTGTTTGTTGTTTTGAACTTTGTTTATTATATAGTTACCTCTGTTTGAAACTTGTAGTTTTTATATAATTAGTTGTGTTAAAATTATTAACCATCTTTGTTATTTAAATTAACTAAATGAATATTTAGGTTTGAGAGTGTAAAAGCTTGTAATATTGGCAAATGTATGTTTAAATTATCAAATCTCTGTTATTGTGAACAAATGTTTGAAAATAAAACAGTGGTTGATACATCTGTTGACTTTGGTCAACAGATGGATGAAAACAGATGTTTCGAACTACTGTTGGGATAAAGCAGAGTGTTGTGGAGAAAACTGTGGTTGAAACCGTTGTTTGGTTAAAACGGTGGTTTAAAACCACTATTGGGTTAAAATAGTGTTTTGTGGAGGTTGAAGGTGATTGAAACGATTGTTGGGTTAAAATATTTTTTTTTTTGGAGAAGGAACATGTTTGAATGAAAATGTTATTTTGTTTACAAAAGATTAATAAATTGTATATTTTTGTATTTTTTATACTCTAAACTTTAATTATTTAAGGTTGAAGTTGAAGTTGGGGAGATATGGTTGAATTTGATTTGAGCAATGAAGTTTTGAAATACCTCCAACATGTTGACAACTACAGTGATCTAAAAGGAGCTTTATTTATCGAGACTACTGTTTCGCCCATTGATTAGAAATTAGTATGTTGTATTTTACTGAATGTTGTTGCTGTTTTGAACTTTGTTTATTATATAGTTACCTATGTTTGACACTTGTAGTTTTTATATTATTAGTTGTGTTACAATTATTAACCATGTTTGTTATTTAAATTAACTAAATGAATATTTAGGTTTGAGAGTGTAAAACTTGTAATATTGGCAAAGGTCTGTTTAAATGATCAAAGCTCTGTTATTGTGAACAGATAGTGGTTGATACATCTGTTGACTTTGGTCAACAGATGGATGAAAACAGATGTTTCAAAGTACTGTTGGGATAAAGCAGAGTGTTGTGGAGAAAACTGTGGTTGAAACTACTGTTTGGTTAAAATGGTGGTTTAAAACCACTGTTGGGTTAAAATAGTGCTTTGTGGAGGTTGAAGGTGATTGAAACGACTGTTGGGTTAAAATATTGTTTTTTGGAGAAGGAACATGCTTGAATGCAAATGTTATTTTGTTTACAAAAGACTAATAAATTGTATATTTTTGTATTTTTATACTGTAAACTTTAATAAACATGTTTGAATGCAAATGTTATTGTATATTTTTGTGGAGGTTGAAGGAACATATTTGAATGCAAATGTTATTTCGTTTACAGAAGATTAATATATTGTATATTTTTGTATTTTTTATACTCTAAACTTTAAGTATTTAAGGTTAAAGTTGAACTTGGGGAGATACGGTTGAAGTTGATTTGAGCAATGAACTTTTGAAATACCTCCAACATGTTGACAACTACAGTGATCCGAAAGGAGCTTTATTTATCGAGACTACTGTTTCCCCCATTGATTAGAAATTATTATGTTGTATTTTATTGAATGCTGTGTGCTGTTTTGAAGTTTGTTTATTATATAGTTACCTCTGTTTGACACTTTCATATTTTATATAACGAGTTAAATTTCCGCCCACGCGTTGCGGCGGGGATCCAATGACTGCAAAACGCGTGTCAGTAACGGCAATCAGATACCGAATATCAAAATATAAATAAAAATGTCGTGAAAAGGATAGTCAGTCCATCCTAAAAAAGGCGATTTAAATTACCTAATATATAATAATAGGACCCGCACGTCCTACACATTGGAAATTCGGTTGTTTTCAGTTCAGTTATTACGGTGCTAACACGTTAAAATATGGATGAGCTCGGTACTTGTAATGGCATCGAAAGTACCGATCCGGAAAATCATCGAAATTAGGTACCGGCACCGAAAATGCTCGGTACAATACGGTATGGTATTTGAAAGTAAAAATCAATAAATATAGGTATGGTGCTAGACCGGTGTCGAACCGAAAGTAACGATTCTGAAAACGTCAAAAGGTTGGTACCAAATTGGTATCGAAAATGATTTGGTATAGTAAATTTGGTACCGATACGATACCGGTTTAATTACAAGATTTGATACGATTTGCTCATCAATAATCTAAATATCCAAGTTAATTTTACATGCTACAATTCATTCATTACTTAAAAAGACAAAAAATAAAGCAAAATAAGTTGTTGTATATATAAAACCTCATTCAAACGAAATACAGTTTACTTACTGTGTGTATGAAAAGTAATCTAAACTGTGCAATTACTTGCATTGCTACGTTGCTACAGGATTTGATGAGCTCGGTACCAACCGGTACTGAAAATACCGTTACTGAAATCCTCAAAAATGGGTATCGGTACCGAATATACCTGGTACAGTACGGCTTGATACGGTCGGTACTGGTACGACACCGGTATTTGAGGGTAAAACCCGATGAATACCGGTGCCGAACGGATACCGAAAATACACTCAGTTTGGTAAATTTGATACCGGTACTGGTACCCGATACCATTCATTTATTTATTTCTATTTTTATTACTTTTCATTCAATACTCTTTTTAATACTTATTTAATATTACTATTCATTTCGTTCTCTTTTTTAATATATAGGGAAATTAGTTGTGTTAAAATTATTAATGATGTTTGTTATTTAAAGTAATTAAATGAATATTTAGGTTTGAGAGTTTAAATGATGAAAGCTCTGTTGTTGTGAACAGATGTTTGAAAATAAAATAGTAGTTGATACATCTGTTGACTTTGGTCAACAGATGTTTGAAACCACGGTTGGGTTAAATGTATTTGTTGTGGAGAAAACTACGGTTGAAACTGCTGTTGGGTTAAAACGGTGGTTTAAAACCACTGTTGCGTTAAAATAGTGTTTTGTGCAGGTTGAAGGAACATGTTTGAATGCAAATGTTATTTCGTTTACAAAAGATTAATAAATTGTATATTTTGTATTTTTTATACTCTAAACTTTAAGTATTCACCTGACTTATTTATTTATAAGTCTATATAAATATAACCATATTCATCATTTATATTTGTTATGCATGGTTTTCTAAGAAACGACCCATGTTTGCACACGGGTCTTACGGCTAGGGGGTGAGCATACAACCGAATTAACCGAACCGTAACTGAAATAACCGAAAAAACCGAACCGAAATAACCGAAGGGTTGGTTATTTATATTTTTAATAACCGATTTTTGCGGTTCGGTTATGGTTATTCTTATTTTCATAACCGCAAATAACCGAACCGAACCGAATATTTTAAAATAGCCAAATCCGTAGCACCATTAGTCTTTAAGTTTGTATTTAAATGCTTAACCATGGCCTAATCTATATGTATCTTTGGTAAAGTATTTGAATGTTTTAACTTTTAACCATGACCCAATCTTATTGGCCCATTACATTTTACACTAACCATGACCCAACCTTATTGGCCCATTTAAAGTCCAACATTAGAAACAATGAAAATAACCGACCTATAACCGAACCGAAACCGCATTAACCGCAATAACCGATTAACCGAAACCGCATTAACCGAAACCGAACGGTTATGATTTTTTGATAACCGCAGTGTGCGGTTATTGTTTCGGTTATAGGTAATAACCGAACCGAACCGCACCATGCTCACCCCTACTTACCGCTAGTACTATATAATAAAAGAAATCAATGAAAGGACACATGTCATTCACTGAAGCCATCTATTTTTATTGATAATTAATATCAATTAAAAGATAATTATACAATTAAATTTAATATAAATTTAAACAATTCATATAGGAGATAATATAATATTTTAAAATATTTATCAGATTTCAAAATTATTTATCCTGAAATTAATGTAAATGATTTATTTATTTTATTAAACTAAAGTATTTAAGGGTAGAACCTATTTCAAAAGGGGTTTATTGGTTCTATACTTTTATTTTCGTGTTCAATTCTTAACTCAAATATGGTAATCACTATGTTTACGTGACATTTATAAGAACCATCACCGCAATCATCCCATCCATCGTATATCGAGTATATCCGTTAGTTTTTTTTAAAGATATAAATTTTTATTAGATTTATTCAACCCGTGTAATAAACGAGGTTTTTTAAAGATATAACATTTTTAATTTTTACTATACAAAATTACATTTATGCAACTCGTGTAATACACAGGATTTTAAAATATAATTTTTTTTATTATGTAGTATATAAAATTAGATTTATTCAATCCATATAATACATAGGATTTATAAAGATATAACTTTTTATTGTTCGGTATATAAAATTACATGTGCTCAACTCGTATAACTAGGGGTGTGCACGGTTCAGTTCGGTTCGGTTATTAGCATTATCCGTAACCGTAACCGAAGTCATCGGTTAATCAGTTGGGTTAATTCTGTTAATTTGTCGGTTTTCGGTTCGGTTTGGTTAATTTTCGGTTAATAACCAATTCAAACAAGGGCTAATTTTTTTTCTTAGAAATACATGTAATGGAGGTATAAATACATTGCTGATTCCAGGATCCGGTGAGTTTGACGGAGCTTCGGTCCAGATCCGACGTGTTCGGTGCGTTTATTACGACTAAGAAAGGAGTAGAAGATAGACACGACACCGAGCACTCACTTATAATTTGGTCTCTATTGATTATTCAACGTTTACAGCACCACGAGACCAGTTGGACAGCATGTCCCCTCTGGGAACCAAAAGCTTGTCCAAATGGGAACCCCATGCCCCTATTTATAGACAACTACATATGTGTCCATCCGATCGAATTGCCATCTGATCGTATTGCCATCCATCGGAT
>JARYGA010040152.1:0-26948 GCA_030545235.1 Helianthus tuberosus | reverse complement strand
ACAAGGAATTCAGTATTCTCATGATGGATCATATTCTAGAACCGAGTAGTATTAATAAACAAGAAATAACAGTGGGCAGTTGTTATTGCTTATTTATCATACACGCACTGTTCTAGTCATCATCATCACAGAATACCAATAACCATCACACTTTATCTATGCAAGTAATTGGCTTATCTCAAAGCTTTATACTAAGGCATTCTTCTTAGGTTCAAGTCTAACTACTGTCCTGGTGGTTACCAGTGAATATCAATATCCCAACTCTTTCATTTAAGCATAGATATTATTATGGTTGTGGTTTTCTTTTGGTTGGAAAATGGAGTTTCAAATATATCATTGTCTTCATTGACACTATAGCTAAGTTTGATGTAATGAGTATACTTACAGCTAACTCTATTTATGTATATATAATCTTATAATAACTTCATATTTTCATATGAATTACCAATGACATTTTCTCTTATGTTTATCTTACAGAAGAGATTATATTGGGTATACCATTAAGAAATTCTATCAGGTATATGCATATATGTATATAGAATTTCAAATCTCTAGTTAATATTAAACTTACGGAATATATACACATATATAAAATAACTATACATTCGATGGTACCAATCATCAAACTTATTTCCATGACTTTATTTTATCCTTTTATAAAGATAGTATATTGAAATAAATTTCTATCAAATATAATATTTTGGAATTAAAAGTTTAGGGAAATAAATTACTCAAAATATAAATTTTCTGGACTCATAAGAACAGTTTTTTTTTTTTAACTAATGGGTTAAACTATACCAGATTCACTTTTTATGTTACCTTAATAATTTTTCCTCAAGTAACCATCTGTATATCTATTCCAATTATCACATTCATATCTTTTCCTTTATAAGAATCAATTATAATATACATTTAAGGTTGAGAGGCATTATTTAGAAAAATATGTGCATATGTGACCCATGACATTGTATTTATGGGTTACCAGGAGATATATATACTATACATAAATTAATTTCTGTAATTCATAACAATATAGCGGAGATATATATATAAGATTAAATCTTAATATATAGTATAAACTTAAAACACATAACATAGTAAGTAATACAAAATTTGACGTTTCTAGAATTGATTCAAAATATAATTGAGTAATATACATGTATTAGAATATGTATGTATATTCCATACAATAATAATTTATTTAAAGATATTACAATATTAAAATTGTAATCTGATTTTTTTTATAAAGTTTTATAAAGGACAAACTTACTAAACATACATTTGATTCAAATATTTTTATGTGGGGCATCCATTTTAAATTCTAGTTTGAAAAATGAATGTTCAGGAATATTTTAACGTGCAAGGATCACAAATATACAGTATATTATTTTCGTATAGTATAATATACTTATACTTATGAGAATATAGGATTTGTATACATATTCTAGTAAAAAGATCTAATAGCCTTGTTACATTTTAATAAACCCGCGACGGACTTATAACATAAGTGCATATAATATTCTATATACGATATTACACTTATTAGAATTTATTACACCTTGATATATATATTTTTTTTAAATTTTAGACATAAAATATATCTTTTACTTACTGTACTATCTTATAGTAAAATATACTATTCATATATTATTGTAAAATGTTTTATCATTATACTAATAATATAAAAGGTACGGATGAACTCAAATATTATGAGTTATAAGATTATAAGTGTAATATATAAAAATATATTTGACTTACTGTATGAGTTGAATATTGGAAAATTTATATTAGATTTTAGATATCAAATTATTTTCCAACCGAAAACCGTGTAGGATAGATACCCATATGTACTAGTGGATTTCTATCTTTTATCAAACTTTAACATCTGTTTGAAAAATGAATATTTTCCTCAAGTATTTCGTTAAAGATACTCCAAAGATGTACTACAAAATGAATTTAAGTTTAAACTAATAAATTATTTTGAGAAAGAACATCTTAATAAAAATAATTAATTTATGGTTTTAGGCAAACCAACAAACCATGTGCTAATATATAAACCAAAATCAAAAACTTCACAACTACTTAGGGTAAGTTTAACATTCATTTTATCAACTCCATTCATTTACTAATATTGTATTATTTAACTATTATACATCAGCCAGCTGACTCGAATATTTTTCTTTATAATTTAGGATACACAATCCTATAATTATTTTCGGGCATAAGACCTATCTTGGACATACCTTAAAGATTTGTAGACATGTTTTCAACGATTTAGTTAGGTCTTTTTACATAGTCCAACCAACCCAAATCTCTTAAAAATTTTAAATGATTTTATTAAATCATGAATACCCATCATATTCATTTAACCATCTATTTTATTACTAAATATTTCAATAGAAACTTTTACAAGTAATTCTAACATCAGTTATTTCATAAAACCATGAAAGTATGAAATCTTATGGTCAACTAGTTATAAACTAGAAAGATAAAATGGAGTGGTAAATTGGTACACCTGTGTTTCAAAACTTGCTTTGGCTAGATCCACTAGAGCAATTTTTATTAATTCTTAAAATCCTTTCGGTTACTTTAATAGCTATGGTTTTATAAATTATTTTGAAATAATATTAAAACCACAAAGTTTTAAAGTTTTATTCCATATATTTCAATATGTATTTTAAACCAAAGTAAATGATTGGTTCCAAAAGAGAATCATAAACATGACTGCTTTGTTAATGACTAACTTAGTTTGATATTAATTGAGTAGGTGGTATTAATCATCACAGACAAATTTCTAATACAAACATTTGGGTACAATCATAAAATAGATTGATTAAAAACGGCAAACATTGCGACTCATATATATATATATATATACGTATTTATTACAAACTACAACTGGAATTCAAAATATACTAGTGATTATACATCCGTAACTTATTTTAGTCAATCTAAGTTATAGAAGTATTATGCTCAACATGCTTTTAGGTAAGGTTTATTCTATCTCCTGTCTATACTAAGTTGTTATTTAATAGGCGAAGTTCCTTTAAAGTTTCTAGCTCATAGGTGGCATGGGTACTGGTACTGGTACTGGTTTGGCCATTCAACTATTTAATATAAGTTAGCATTTACTGTTGTAGTGGCTAACATATGGAGATTTACCCATTGTTCATCTAATTCATCTTTCCGTAGTAGGTTATTGCATGTTTCCTGAGTTTGTGCATTTATTTCCTGATTGATTATCGCTCCCTTTGGTTGTGACTTCTTTATTTTCTCTCGGCTTTTGCTAATAATCCAATTTCTTTTCTTAGTGGTAAATGGTTTCTTAGACTATGCCTTACGAATAAATATTCCTTCCTCAATATCTGCTGAGTATCCTGAGTGATTTGGTTGAAATGAGGTTCCCTTATCTTTTGGTGAATTATCTAGTTGACGATAGATGTTCGAAATTCTTTGCTTACCCATACTGTAGACTAACAAATAGTCAGATAATATAAAACACATAATCACATAAGTTATTTCCTAACACAGAATTAAAATTTAAGTGTCAGCAGAACACTTCTTTGGCTTGAACCAGTGGCTAGGCTCTGATACCACCTTCTGTCACAACCCCCGATCCCTAGTTCCCGGAAACGGGCGGCCGCGAGCCAGTTTTGGTGGTATCGCGTATTGTCTAATTTGGCAGCGGAAATTTCATCAGGACCGTAGTTAGGAAATATTTTATCAGAGTAAAGCCACCTTATTTGATATTCATCATTACATGGGTAAAACCCAAGTTTGTAGTACACATGTTTCCATAGGAATAAATCCTATTTTATTTATTAAAAACATCTATTTTATTTTAGGTAACTTTATTGCCACTTTTCCAAGCCTTCAGTGCTCTCCAGCTGGCTTTTATTGGCTTCACACTAAGTTACCTGAAACACGCGTTTAAAACATTTTATCAGCAGGAAATACTGGTGAGTGAATCCCAATTTAATCAAGTTTAAATAAAAAGTCACAGTGAACAATATTGAGAGCACATCCGCAATTACATTTGTTTCCAAGATATATCAATTAACATCAGTGGTACTGTCATACTCAACTTGTGGAAATGTTACTCCTTGACCAAGTGGTAACAAATTTTGTATACAAAACCCCAACATACCCACTATAATTGTATTCTTACAAATACTCAATATGGTTATTCGCATGGAAAGATATGTAAGGTTTTGTAAAACAGTTCACAAAAAGGTTTACAAAAAGTGGATCAACTCACTTTGCTATTATAGGTCTTTCCTTTGTGGCTTCCTGGTTATAATCTAGTTAAATAAATAATGTACACGTGTTAGTATAATAACCCATTTTAACATTAGCAATATTCTCCCCGAGACGGCATTCCAACGGCTACGTCGGGCAGAACCACGACAGCCATTACGGAATCCTAGATCAATCGGGCAGCGTATCTAATACGTATCCAGGGGTTATAATACTTACAACGGAGCAGAACTTCGCTATTTAGGGGGTATAATACCCGAGTATAATAACTCAAATTCAGAATTTTGAGAGTGAGAATGAATTGTGAACGAATTGAAATGGACAGCCGATGCCTCCTTTATATAGTGCTGATACTGGACTCTATCGCGGCCCGCGTAACATGAGAGCAGAGCTTACGCGGCCCGCGTTGACTCCGGGTCAACGTGTAGCTTGGCTGAGTCACTGTGTAGGCTTGACGGGTGTTGGGACACGTGGCCGCACCGGGCTGCGCCACCTTTTTAGTCCCTCGCGGCCCGCGTAAGTGTTAAGGGTAGCTTACGCGGCCCGCTTGAACTTAAAGAATCAAAGGAATCTGTCTCTAGACTTGATACCGCCCGCGTAAGGGTTGGGTGGGTCTACGCGGCCCGCCTCAACTTACTATTTCTTGCTTTTTATTTATTTTTAATACTATATTGTATTTCGGGCTCGGTTTTTACATACGGCGTGTATTTAAAACATATAGGGGTATTTCTAAATATATTAGGGGTGTCAGAAATATTTTGGAGGGTTGATATATCTTGGTATAACTCCTGGATTATTTAATAAAATATATAGTGCACTCACATTAAGTATAGTGACCCAATTTCACTTTATCCCTACGTCACTAGACAGAACCCCAACGAATTTAGGCAGAGCCTTGACATACGTTATGGGGTCCTACGTCAGTCGGACAGGGTATCAGTGGTCAAGGGTTAAAATACTTAAAATGGGGCAGGGCTTTGTAGGATTTAGGGGTGAATACATATATAAAATAACAAGGAGAGAACGAGATGGAGGAAGGAACTGAACAAACCAAATGGTTAAGTTGCACTCTTATTTATACTGTCATTTTTGAGTTTGGAGTGTACGCTAAGTTTGGCCGTACACATCCACCTACACCATTATGACATAAATTCTTAAAATGACATAATATCTATTTAAAATTAATGTTTGCATATGTCTTGTTACAATTTGAGTGTTTTGTATGTATGCAGAATTAGGTAGAGTGATGATTATTTACTTTATTGATTTATTATTATTATTATTATTATTATTATATTTTTTTCTAACTTTCATGCACATCACACGTGCACTTTAAAATTCAAATGTTTTCATTTATTTTATTATATCTATTATTATTATATTATAATTAATTTAACTGCTTCACTTATTTGGTGCTTATAACTTCTAAAATATGACGTTTTATAAAATAATAAATATGCCATTAGAACAAGCATATTTTTATCTACATTTTGAACCAAGTTTCATTAAAAACAGAGTATGTTCAAAATTAGTTTTTAAACGGTTCCTACGTTTGCCCAAAATATCTCATGTTTCCATTGGCCAATTTACCCGTGATGCATCCTTTTAATAACATAAGTTTTTATATATATTTTAAATGAAAATTTTGGGACTGTTACAGGATTGATCTCCATCCTCTCCCTGTATTGAGCTACATGCTCCTCTGGATCCGTTGAACCATCATACAGTTTCATTGATGGTATCTGGAATCTTTTGGGTATCTCAGCATCACATAAGGGTGGTGCAAAACGAGATATCCTATGGCTACCATCTGCAATCTCAGGAATGGGTTTAACCACTCCTGGTACACTGGATATCATATCCTTAAGCTTCTGTAGCTCCCTAGCCATAGCCTGATTGATACATGTATCCTGCATTGAGCCATGGTTAGTGTTATATGAATTATTAAAAGTGTTACCTCCCACAGGATTCGTGTTTGGAATTCCAGATGTGTATTCATATTGACGGGATTCTGGTATGATCGAAGGACCAGATGAAGCAATGGTCTGCATTGGTATGAAGTCTCCTTGATGAACGTCCGAGCTTGGAGGCTGCATACTTCTCAAGAATCCTTGATCCTGAAAGACGTTGGATCCTTGAAGTTGAGATGATCCTTGAACCTGAAAGGATCCTGGACCCAGAGAGGATCCTGGGACCAGAGAGGATCCTGGGACATGGAAGGATCCTTGGACCTGGGAGGATCCTTGGACATGGGAGGATCCTTGGACCTGGGAGAATCCTTGGACCTGGGAGGATCGTTGAACTGCACGCATTCCCAAATATCCTCCTGACGTGAAGTATCCTTGATGCTGAAAAGAGGATCCCGATGGTTGAGAAGAGGATCCTTGAGGCTGGAAGTGAGAGCCAAATGCCTGACTCATAGTTGTTGTTCCATAACGCCTTCCTGGTAATTCACCCAAGTATTGCACGTCCGGAGCTGCTGAGTGCTGGGAAGATATGACTGGAGTGTCGAAGTTCAGCGACCTTGGCATCAGAGGAGAGTGATCCTCCACTGATTTCTTCTGTTTCTTGATATCACCAATCTCTTGGAGGATTCGTTCATTGGTTTTATCCTATTCTTGCATGCGATCCCTCATCTGCAAAATCAGATTAAAAAGATCATTAGTAGTAGGATTAGTGGAAACAGAAGAAGTTGGTGGTTTTGTGAAAATGGGGGTTTGTCTCTTCGCAGCATTCTCAGCATTCTTCTGTGAAGAATTGATTGCCGGCATAGAACTTGATGTATTCTTTGTTGAGGAAGCCATCTGCTTGGTTGTAATGAACCGAAATGACCACAAAAGTATGAATTTTCTTAGGAATGAAGCACCAATTGCCCCACGGTGGGCGCCAAACTGTTTTGGTCAAAAATCAAGCAACGATAATGCAACCAAACTTTCTGTTGTGAGGTATGATGCTTGAATTAATGAACAACACTAAGGATCACTCAGAAATGAAATGAACAAGTGACACAAAGATTTATACGAGGAAAAAGCCCTTGATCAATGAATGATCTCCGGCATAAAAAACCTCGGGTGATGGAAACTACCGATCACCAACTCAGATTAAACAAGAAATGTATTACAACTTCGGATGATAGCGAGCTAATTACAAGGATCACTATAGTGTAATGTGCAAAAAAGTGTGTAATCGCCAAGTGAATTATCGAGAGCTGGTGAGAGCAGTTGTAAGAGTGTGTGTTTAGCCAAAAATAGCCAAGTGTTTTCTATCTAGCTCGCTACCCCTTTTAAAAATGGAAAAAATCTAAGCGAACAAACATTTCGCATTTGGTGCAAGTCCTCCACGACCTCCACAACGTCCATTTCAGCCATGCACGTGCGGAATAAATATGGAATATGCTCCAGGAATATCGCCAAGACCAAGTCCAAGCTTGTACTCCTGTAAAACAACATCATATTCAAAGTAGACAATCGTTAGTATAAGGATCCTTAAGATGATCCTTGATCCTGATCCTGCAACACTTCTGAGGATCACTAATTCAGACAGAATTGAGGATCACTAAACCCAATAGTAAATGAGGATCACTGATCATAAAGAAATCCTCCCCTAACAGTGATCGGTAGTTTCCATCACCCGAGGTTTTTTATGCCGGAGATCATTCATTGATCAAGGGCTTTTTCCTCGTATAAATCTTTGTGTCACTTGTTCATTACATTTCAGAGTGATCCTTAGTGTTGTTCATCAATTCAAGCATCATACCTCACAACAGAAAGTTTGGTTGTATTATCATTGCTTGATTTTTTACCAAAACAACTATAATCAACCCAGAATTTGGGTTCTTAATGATATTCAAATCTTCAATCAATCTTCAACTAATCTTCAAAACACCTGCACAAATCTTCAAATAATCATCATGATACCTTCAAATGATTGATAATAATGAGTCGAGATCGGAAAAACTCGTCGGAAACAGTGATCTTCGCCGGAAAGAGTTGAGAGAGAATTGAGAGCAACAGTGGGAGGTTTCGAGTGAATACCGAGGTCTGGACTCGAAACCTCCTTAAATACCTCAAATATCATGGGCCGGGCCTTTGATTGGGCCGAGACCATGATCTCGAGTCGAGACCGGGCCACTGATTGGGCCAAGACCATGATCTCGAGTCGAGACCATCAGGAGACTTTTTCAGGTTTTTATTAAACATAATTTAATAATTATTATTATTTATAAATCTCCCTTTTTAAAAACCAACATTTATTAGATGACCCTTTGAACCTCCTGAGCACGTTTTACGAGATCAAAACCTAAAAACACAAAAATAAATAATACGAATAATTATTTAAAAAATAAAATAGGAAATATCGTAATAGCTCAGGGATCAAATCACGAGGTTTCGGGCTTAACTTCACTTATCAACACGGATCTACTACCGAATGATCTCGACAATTGCCAGTATATTTGTCCATTTAAACTCATCTACCTAGACCTTTTCCATATAACTGTCTGTAACTAATTTTATCATGTTTTGATGTCTTAACTATGAACACCCAAACAAATACTAATCAAATCCTGGAATTTTAGATAGCACACTCTATCATGCAAGCAGATTCCCTACCACATATTTCCACAAGTCTGCTCCAGACTTCTGAAATCTTAACTGGGACTAGGTTAAGAAGAGAACAGAATAGATCATAAGCAGAGATGATATAATATACAGATCAAATGAGTTTTTCTCAGTTTGATATAGGTTTCTTGGGTTTCTTTTGGGCACTTGAGGGCCTCTTTCAGGTGTTAATTGATCTATAAGGCGACAGACGCTTAGCTAGGTCTTTGCTCACGCAAAACAGAAGCTAAGCACTGCCTAGCACCTCCAGGTCTTTGCTCACGCAAAACAGAGGAGATGCACGACTTTTTCCGAGAAAATTTCAGAACCAGACCAAAATTGTGTGTATCGGGACATCACACAGGCATTCAAATAGAAATGAGCTTATTCCAAGTGATTTTCTTTCCTGGGGTCATATACTATTTTAGGTTCTGAACAGAAACAGCCAATGTTTCCAGCCTTAAGGATGGAGCCTACCAACACATCATACTAGAGTCAAACTATTTCGATACTGGTCTTACATGAGTCAGCCCTTTACCATAAAGTGAAAATTCATTTCATTTCCCAGTCATGCAATGTATCTTTTTGTATTTTTTTAATTTTTTTAATGTTTTTGTATTTTTCAAAATTTTCTCCCCCTAAATTTGTGCATCAATAAAAACTATTTACGAAAAGAAAACTTTATGAACAAATTTACCTATGAAAACAAAAACCATGCTCAGTCGGTATATCGGATCATTTTGAGAAAATCCACAAGCACCTTGAATTTTGAGCTGCTGACAGGTTTTGTGAACAAATCGGCAGCATTTGCATCTGTGTCGATTTGCTCCAGTTTAATAAGACCTCTGTCAAAACAGTCTCTTATAAAGTGGACTTTGATGTCAATGTGCTTGGTTTTGGAGTGAAAGACATGATTTTTAACAATTTGTATTGCAGCATCACTATCGCAGTAAATGGTAGTGTTAAGATAAGTCTAACCGTAGTCCTGCAATTGATGTTGCATCCACACCACTTGAGAGCAAGATGCAGAGGCGGCAACGTACTCTGCTTCAGCTGTGGAGATCGCCACCGTTTGTTGTTTCTTGCATTGCCAAGAAATGAGCCTGTCACCCAAAAATTGACATCCAGCTGATGTAGATTTCCTATCACTATTAGTACCTCCAAAGTTGCTATCAGAAAACGCAAACAGGTCAAAATTGGAATCCCTCGGATACCACAGACCAAACCGAGGTTGGCCTTTAAGGTACCGAAAGATTCGTTTAACAGCAGTAAGATGAGAAGTTTTAGGATTAGCCTGATATCGCGCGCAGTTGCAGACAGCAAACATGATGTCTGGACGGCTCGCTGTCAGATACATCAATGACCCGACCATAGACCTATAAAGGTGTTGATCAACAGGGGATCCTTCTGCATCTTCAGTCAGTAACGGTCTTTCTGCCATTGGGGTTTCAGCTGATTTTGTGTCTGTGAACTTAAATTTTGCCAGCATATCGTCCACATACTTCCCTTGATGAATAAGAATGCCTCGAGAATCCTGTTTGACTTGTAATCCCAAAAACAATGTCATTTCTCCGAGAGCACTCATCTCGAACTTCTTTTTCATAACTCTCTCAAACTCCTTGCAAAGCTCCTCACATGTAGATCTGAAGATAATATCATCGACATAAATTTGAATCAAGATCAGATCCTTTCCCACTTTCTTGATAAACAGAGTCTGGTCTATCGTGCTACGCGTGTACCCATGAGCCAAAAGATGCTCAGTCAGAGTAGCATGCCAAGCCTGTGGTGCTTGGTGCAATCCATACAATGCCTTGTCAAGCTTATAGGTATATTCTAGATGATCTGGATGAACAAAACCCGGTGTTTGCTCAACAAAGATTTCTTCCTTCACATCTCCATATAAAAACGTTGTCTTGACATCCATCTGATATACAGTGAACCCCATATATGACGCGTATGCTAAGAAGATCTGGATGGCTTCAAGTCGGGCAACAGGAGCATATACTTCATCATAATCAGACCCTCTATTTGTCTAAAACCCTGGACCACCAGTCATGCCTTATTTCGAACAATAACTCCTGCAGAGTCTTGTTTATTTCTGAAGACCCATCGAGTTCCAAGTTTGCGCTTTCCTTTCTGCAACTCAACAAGTTTCCATACTTCTAGCTTCTCAAACTGGTTCAGCTCTTCATGCATAGCATCCACCTAGCCTGGTTCCTGCAAAGCTACATCAACAGTTTTAGGTTCTATTTGAGAGATGTAGCAAGAGTATAAGCACATACTGATGGTCCCTGATTGGCTCCTGGTTAAAATTCCTGCATCTACAGGACCAATCACGTTCTTTATCGGATGATTTCGTTGGACACTTGTAGGAACTGCCATTTCAGGTACGGTCTCGCCTTCAGTTGAAGCATTTAAGCTATCGTCAATGGTGTTGCTCGACTCCCCCTCATTAGGTGCTACCGAACTGTGAACTATGGGAGTAGTAATTATACAGTCTTCAGGGATGGAGTCAGGAAATAGTGCAGATCCTGAACCACTAGATGTAACACCGCCTGATGATGCACCTTCAGGGGATTAATGGGACGATTGTTGAAGTGTAGGGTGTTGTGTAAAGACCATTCCCGGTGGGTCAATAGTGTGATTTCTTGAGCTCCCTTCAGCCTGTTCTTCTTCTTCAGTATCACCAAATGACAGCGGTTGTTTTGGAGTGGACACACCTGCATCTATAGGAACACTCGACAAAATGTTAAACGATGTAAACAATTTAGCATAATCATATAACCAGTCTGGTCTAACTCTAGCATCCGTAGTGTTTTCCTCAATCCATTCAATGTTGCACGACTCGACGACCTTTTTAGTTACTTTGTTGTATACTTAATAGGTCGAACCTTTAGCATATCCAACAAACAAAACACTCGTCCCCCTTGACTTTAAACTTTCCATTAGCGTCCATAAGTAATAACACACATGGACAACCAAAGATACGAAAGTGTGAAACCGTGGGTTTACGTCCTTCCAGAATCTCATAAGGGGTTTTCATATGGCGTTTATTTACTAAAGCATGATTCTGGACGTAACAAGCCGTGCTAACTGCTTCAGCCCAAAAGAAACTAGGAAGCTTCGAGTCAGCCAGCATAGTACGTGCAGCCTCTATTAGAATACGATTTCGTCTCTCAGCCACTCCATTCTGTTGTGGAGTCTGTGGTGCACTGTACTGTCGATCTATTCCCTTTTCAGCACAGAATGTGTTCAAGGTGATATTCTTGAATTATGTCCCATTATCTGATCGAATAGCCTTCACTCTTGTACTAGCTTGATTTTCAGCCAGAGTAATGAACTATTTGACTAAACCCGCAGTCTTATTCTTGTGACTTAGAAAGTACACCCAGGTATAACGTGAGTAATCGTCAACTATCACGAGACAATAAGCCTTCTTGCCAATGCTTAACACATTCACTGGACCAAAAAGATCCATGTGAAGTAATTCGAGCACAGCTTTGGTTGAGGGTGTAGACTTGGGTTTATGAGACTTCCGATGTGCTTTTCCCTTTCCACAGGCAACACATTTTTCCACCAACATAAAATCTTTGATTGGCAAATCACGGACCAGTTGACCTTTGGCAAGTCGATTCAAGTTCTTCATGTTCACGTGCCCAAGGCGACGGTGCCACAGTAGGCCATCATGTTCTGAAATCTTTGAGAACAAGCAAGTAACTTCTTCACATGGTTTCTTGTTCATATCGATGACATAAGCATTTCCTCGTCTCACGGCTGTCATCAAAAACCAATCTTCAGGTATCACAATCCCTGGTTTCAACACATAACATCCCTTCTTTGTAAAGTGAACTGAATTTCCTCGATCACAAATCTGTGAAATGCTCAACAGATTGTGTTTCAGTTCTGGGACATAGTTTACATTTTCGAAGCTTAAAACGCTGTTTCTCACTGTTCCTTTCAGCGCGATTCTTCCTGATTCTCCTCTCGCAAAAGAGACATATCCACCGTCAAATTCTTTTACATTGACCAGTTGGGACAAGTCTCCTGTCATGTTCCTGGAACAGCCACTATCCATGTACCAAAGTCGCACGGTAGTCCTCCACAGCTGTTCCTGCACGATTAGCGGGATTAGTAAGATTTAGGAACCCAGCCCATAGTGGATCTGGGTTTTCCCTGTGCATCAATGTATGTTACCTTCTGCCACACTAAATTATCTTTGTTCAAAAATTTCGAAAGATTTTTAATGGCAGATTGTTGATGAGATGTATTGGATTGTGCAGCCTTAGCTTTGGGTTTCCAATGTTTGTTTGACCATTGAGAATTGTAGTTACCAAAAGCTTTATGTTGATTTCTTAGAAAATCATTTTGTTGATTTTGATTTCTACGTTTGGCTGCATTCCAATCGTGATCAGAAGGTTTAGCTTTAGTTGTTCTTCATTGTCTTAGACCTTTCAGTCGTCACTGACTCTGAACAACGTGATCGGTTTGGCTTGACCTTCTGATTTTGTGCAATTCTATTCTTTGATTGCACACTTGGGAAGTGAACACAGTTTCTGGCGATGTGTCCAGCAATTCCACAATTGAAACATGTTTGTCGTTTCAATGTGTGGAAATTTTGATGCTTCATAGCAGATGTGGATCTATTGGGTTTAGAAGATTGAGCTTGGTTGGTTTTCCTTGCTTGTTTAACTTGTGTCTTTTCTGAGCATTTAGATACGTGCTGATCAGAACTAGCACAAGCATGAGATTCAGATGAAGTAGATTTTTCGTCTTTCTTAATTTTATCAAGAATATTTTGAAAATACGATTCAGTTTCCATTTTAAATTTCATTTCAGAAACATTTTCTTGTGATTTTTCATTTATTGTAACCACCTCTTCATTTATAAAAACAGATTCAGTTTTAATTTTAGAAGATGTAGAAACTTTATCAACATATGTTTCAGCAACACATGCATCATGTGAATTTAATTTTGGTTCATTTTCAACTTCAGTTTCCAATGGGGTCCCACTTGATTCAACATTAGGGACATCCACTGAGACCGATTCTGAAGAAGAATCAGAACACTGTTGATTTTCTTGAGAAGAAGTTTCAGCGGTTTCACTGAATGCATCCTGAGGGACCTCACCTGTCACACTGTCAGTAGCTGTAGGATTAGTAACATCAAAATCACAATTATCAGTTACGGGAAAACATTCATCATCACACACATTATTCAAAGATTCATCACAAGCATTCACAGTTTTGCCCAAAACATCAGGCCCAAAAGAAGACGACACATAACTATGAAACGAGTTCAAAAACGATTGTCCAAGCACACAACCAGACACAGATATCAGGTTCATTCCCAAGAACATCTTCACACTTTACTTCAGATACTCCATCTGCACATGAAGATCATATAAACCTTTACACACAAACTTGATTGGAGGAGTCGATCGTTTATCAACCGGTATGCTGGTGATAGATGACTTATCAGTTTTTGGACCATAAGTCATCTTATCCTCATTCATTAATTCCTTCTCTATCATTGGCAAGTAAGTGTAGTTGTCATTATATGGAGGAGGAGCTTGATTATAACCCAAACCATGCCCTTTTCTTTTCGTATATGCTAATTGGAGATCACATAGATCTTTGACCAATTTACTGGAAGACTCATAATTTTTTATATTAATTTCATTAATCTGGTATTTTTCTTTGATGTCTTCTAGTTCTTTGGTCAAAACACATAGTTTTTCTTTGACCTCCAAGTGGTGGGCTGTTTTTACACTTAGCTCATCCTTTAGTCGGATGATGTCTTTTCGCTGAGCTTCGATTTTTTCTTTAAAAAGTTTTTCATTCTTAGCCAAAGTAAAATTGTTATTTTTTATATCTCGGTAATCTTGTATTAGCTCAGCGTTGTGTAAACGATATGCCTCAACCCTTTCTCTGCATTCAGGAGTGCAGAAGACAGAAATTACCTCTTCTTTAGTGAGTCCATGAACTAGAGCCAACAGACTCTGAGTCATGAAAGAAAGGTTGTTAGCAGATGGCTGATCCTCCAGTGCTGAAGCTGACGATTGATCTTCAGATGCAGAAGTCATGAATGCAATGTTGTCTGGAGACGTCTGATTTTTTGGAGCTGAGATGTTCAGTCGTTGAATCTCTGAGTTCCAATCAAATGTAGCTTCAGGCTGAACCACTAAGGCTTGAGTACTTCCACTAGCAGCAGCAGCAGCAGCTGTGGTGGTAGTTGTAGTAACAAGAGCTCTCTCAGTATTAGGTGGAGCGGGTTGAGCTGGAGTCTGATTCCTGTTGACCTGAGGCTTGGTGCAATTTCATGTTAGGTGTCCCGGTTAGGTTCATGACAGTTGTAGCAACCCAACTCGAACATCATCTTAGTAGGTCCTGAAAATGTAAGACCTTGCCATTTATTTCTTCCAGTTTTTCTAACGAAAGTTTTAGCTCGAATGCTGCCATAGCTATCTGCCATGTAATATCCATTTCTTCCATGTCCTCTGGATGTATTTGATCTAAATCATCCATAGAAAACTTTGGAGGATCTAGTTTACCTGCAGCAAAAGCATTTAAACAATTTATAACAGACGCATCAATATTCAGATTCTCCTTGGACTGTTGTGTGAAGAAAGCAATCATCTCGTTCTTCGCAATGGAAGTTGAGGCAGCAGTAGCAGTAGCGGTAGACGGAGTAGCATTTGCAATAGGTGCTGGAGTTCCAGAGTAGTAAGCGTTGGCGGAACTAGGAGCAGCTTTAGTAGATGCCAAGCTGCTGAACATTTGAAAGCCAGCTTGAGATATGAGCGCAGCGTTGTTGTTTGATGCAGAGGGTGTTGCAGAAAATCCAGCGGCCAACATACTATTCTTGTAGTTTGTTTCTCGCTGTTTGTCATCTAGCTCGCATGCTTTGATGTGGGAAATCATCTCAGACAAACTACATCTGGCAAGATCTTTGGTTTTCTTGATCATGGCTACATGATGATCCCAGTTTTTAGGTAAAGCATTCAAAAGTTGTCTGTTTGTTGAAGCATTTGACATGGGTAGCTCCTCGATGTTCATTTGAGTTACTAGCTTGACAAATCTCTGAAATTGATTATCAACAGTCTCACCATAGATATGATTGAAGTTGTTGAAGTTTTAACTAAGCAAGTTTCTACGACTCTCTCTCATGTCTTCATTTCCTTCATAGACATCTATCAAAGCTGCTCACATGTCTTTAGCGGATTTGCAAGTACGAAATCCAATAGCAATATCTGGACCTAAAGCCATGGTTAGATAAGAAAGTGCCTTGTCATCTTCCTCCACAATAACAAAGTCTTCTTCAGTATATTGTGCAACAGGCTTCTTAACTTTCACACCAGGGGCACCATCTTGTTCCATCGTGATCTCCCTAGGGCCTCTTAGAATACTTCTCCAGATTTTAGCATCTTTAACATTCACGTGTAGCTCAAAGCGCCACTTCCACTCAGGAAAATCATCACCACTTAACAGTCTAGGAATACGTGTGGTGGTCCCAATAATAGAGTCTAGTTCTTGATGTTTGTTCATGGCTGCCAAGTCAATAGTCTGATTTGATGAAGTCATTTTTAATTAATTAATATGAGGTCCAAAAGTTCAAGAGTCCAAGGTTCAAAGTCCAAAGTTCAAAATCACGTTACAGGAGTCGTTTCGAGTCGAGACAATGAGTCGAGATCTTTGTTGCAAGACAACAATCCAACTCGAGACTAAAATGGTTCCGAGTCGAGACCTTGTTTCGAGTCAAAAAGTTACAACTCAAGACAAGGTTGTTGAGAGTCGAGATCTTTGTTGCTAGTAGAGATCTTGATGAAGACAACTCGAGACCAGACTTGTTGCGAGTAGAAATCTTGAAGGTGACAACTCGAGACCAGGTTTGTTGCGAGTCGAAATCTTGAAGGTGACAACTTGAGACCTGCAAAACAGGTGTGAGATAAAACTGTTGACTCGTAATCCATGAATTTCAGCACTTTCCAAAATTCAAAGATTATCAAAATCTTTGAATTTTTATCACCAACAACTTCCGAGAAATCAGCAAACACTTTTCTGGAAGCACAGAACCAAAATCAGCACTTTGATGTAATATTTACGAAGAACAGTTTGAAGGTTTGTATGATCCGTAAACAGAAAATACTACCAAAACTGAAACACTGTAAAACAAACACTAGCCAAAACAAGATCAGTAACAATAAGGCCTTTCTTGAATCCGAATGATATCAAAACCGAAAGAAGAATTGGTTTCTTGGCTCTGATAACAATTGTAAAACCCCAATATGATCTTTCAACGATATCAAACAACGACTTGTGTAAGTGCGTGACGTGTGCGTGTATATACATGTTTTTACAATGAATTTTACACACGATTCGGTTTTAAATTTATAAAAATGATTTATACTTCAACATTAAAACACACACAAAAGGGCAAGTGTACCCCGTCATATTTGTAGTAAAGTATCGGTAAGAACCAAGTATCGATCTAAGGATGTGGGCGGATGCTAAAATACTAAACCTTTGTCATTAAATTACCGGTAAAAAGATAAGTGGATGATTGGTTAAAAACTAAAATAAGATTAAACATAAACTTGTAAAACATAATAGACTCCAAATATGAAAATAAAATAATAACATTGCTTTATGAACAACCGGAGCATGTTAACTAAGTCGGTTTTGCTACTTAAAACACTTGGTCAATTTTCCATTTTTCAAGACAATTAGTATCCCTTTCGGGAATCCTAACATGACAACTGATGTGTTGCAAACGCATCTTATTTTCCTTGTGTATTTTTGTATATTATTTTAATAGTTTAGAGTCATTCTTATAATATCTAGACATATATTTTATTATTTATTATTATTACAGGTCTAGGTGTGAAAAGGAATGAAAAAACGAGCTTAAACGATCAATGTATGAAGAATCAGAAAATATTAAATGAAGCTGAAAGACGAAGGGCTAAATTGCAATTAAAGAAAAGTTCTTTAAAAAATAGATCATAGAATTCAAAGGGATAAAGATGATAGTATGTGAAACTTGGAATTAATTCCAATTCATGCCAAAATAAGAATTCATATGAATTCTAAATGGTCATACAAGTTGAACGAAAATAAAGAAGAAAAGATATGTTATTTATTTTATTTTTGGATGGCATTACGACGCAGGGGAAGGAGTTGAAAAAAAAAATCATGGGATATTATTTCTTTTCGCAAGGCAATTGACGGCAAAGGCTGTTTGGCGCAAGAAGTCAAAGAGAAAAGTGGGGGCCGCAGAAGAGATGGCCAGCCCATGTCCATTGAATTTGTTTTCGGAAATCATATTATATATTGGGCCTTCAATATTATATTAAAAACGCAAAACCCTAATGGAATGAAGGCATTATATATACAAAGATATGGACGTGAAAGGGGGAGGCCTATTATTATTTTCGCAAGCAACAGAAGACAAAAGAAAAGCAGACGAACAGAAGGCATACAAGGGTGAAGAATACTTGGATAGAAGAGTATTAGCCTAAACTTCATATCTTTGTACGGTTAGACTTGTTTATTGGTTTTAGTTTTTGTTTAAACTTGATACTTTTGAACATGTTTCCTGAATTTATTCACGTTGAACTTATGTTTGATTTTTGTTTAGACATGCTTGGCTAATTTTCTTTGTGCTACCTAGGCTATGGATAATTGTTAGTTTTATTTACGGTTTCCCGGTTCGGTTAATTTATGTTTTGGCTCTATGTTATGGTAAAAGTGTTCTAAACTATGTTCTAATGTATATGCGTATTTAATAATTGATGGTTTATTTTTGTTCCACCTTTTTCTTGGTTAAAATTAATTGCGTATTAATTAAGACTAGGGTTAGGTGATTTCGTTAACTTTGTGTTTTCGACTAAATCTCGTGGTTGCTAGACGTAGTAAGCCCTAGGAACAAATTAATAAACTATTTGGTAATTAAATATTCTACCATCTTTGAGACCGAAAGGAGATTAGATGTCGGGTTGTCTTAATCATTAGACGAGTTAGGTGTTAATTGCACGAGAGTGAATTACCCTAGGTTTTCTTGTGATTTTTAGCAAACCGTGTTAGAACCTAATTAGAGCCACCACCCCGTACATCCCTTACACTTCCCGGATGTACCGTTTCTAGTGAGACCGAGAGGTAATCTAGACTTTGGGTACCATAACCTAGTTAGAGAGACCGAGATGTGATCTGACATTAACCGGTGAGTTTATACACTTTTCTTGACCCTAGATTGCGACCTGTTTGGAGAATGATCTGCCAGCCAGTTTAGGTCTTGTTTAGTGAACCTTAAGATCCCGGTAGCCAAAACTTAGCTATTCCATTCCGAGAACCGTGAGTGAATTGACATGCATCTTGCCTAGGTAGCTACTTTTCCATCATCTGACTGTACCCAAATATCTGCTAATTGTGTTCTGCTTGCTTATCTGCTTTCTTAGTTAATTTTCTTAGTTGATTAAAATCTAAAAATCCATTCCAAAATTATTAGACTAGGACTCGACAAAAGTTTAGTATCGAGAGTCGCGCCATTGTGTCCACGGATTGTTACTCGGTCTTACCGACTTGACTACATAACGACCGGTGCACTTGCCGATTGTGTGTAATTAAGCTAGTTTGACCATTTAATTTGGTGTTTTAAAAATATATTAAACATTTTACACATCAAGTTTTTTGCGCCGTTGCCGGGGACACACAGCGCTTTCGAGGACGACCCGAGTCGGGGATTTAGGCATTTTGCTGCTTTCTTAGATTAGTTTTGTTTTTCCTTGGTAAAATAAAAATAAAAAAATATAAAAAACCAAAAAAAAAATAAAAAAATAAATTTGTTGTTTACTTGCTTTCGTAGATTTCCATTGCCTTTAGGTGCCTTTTGCTTGCAATTTGTACCTTTAGGGTTAGATTTGCTTTAGTATTTAGTTAAGTAATCTTTTCGTTGTATGCACCATACTCGTTCACAAGGGCCACCTTCGTTTGTTGCTTCGTCTGAGCCCGAGCGAGATTTCCACGAGCGCCTTCGCACCTTCCGACCTAGTCAGGTACACATTCCATCTTCTTCTTTCACTATGGGTGACAACGCTGACCCCCAGCTAGGAGAGTCGTCGCAGACTACGCCCGGCCGAACGCGGCCAATGCTCGATCCAGCATTACCCGACCCACTATCGGAGTTAATCGCTGGCAGATTCCACCTCAGATCATCACGATGGTTACGAACACCATCCAGTTTCATGGGTTACCTTCTGAGGACCCGAATGTCCATCTTTCTCTCTTTTCAGCTATCTGCGATACGTTTCAGGAGCATGGCGTCAGCGAGGACGCCTGCAAGCTACCTCTATTTCCATTCTCGCTTGTTGGCCGTGCTCATGCTTGGTTGGAATCCCTTCCTGCGGGATCCATCACCACCTGGGCCGGGATGAAAGAAAAATTCTTAAGCAAATACTTTCCTCATTCCAAAACCGCTAGTCTGAGAAGCATGATCCAGGAGTTTCGCCAAAAGGAGGGAGAGTCTTTCTATGAGACATGGGAGCGATTCAAGGAGTTGTTACTCAAGTGTCCTCATCACGGATTCGAGGATTGGGCGTTAGTTGAGAAGTTCTACTATGGAGTGACGCCCGCTATGAGGAATATGCTGAACACCACTGCTGGTGGCAATCTGATGACCGCCAAAACACCAGAGGAGTGCACTGAGATGTTCGAGGACATAGCGATGAGTAGTTACGAGTTTCCTGATTCCAGAGATTCATCCGCTACACAGAGAGGCGTGCATAAGGTTGATGATACCACTAGGATGCAAGCGCAGATTGACGCCCTGACGAAAAAGGTGGGTGATATGGAGTCAAGGAAGGAACATGTGTGCGAGATATGCACTGGGAGGCATGACACGACCGCGTGTCCTATTGCCCCTGCGGAGTCACCAGAGCAGGTAGAGTTTGTAGGAAATCAAAATTAGAACAATTTCGGGGATCGTTACTGATGCGTGTAAAGTGTTATATATATCAGGTGTATATTTTAAGCCCTTTAACACTTTTTTTAGCCAAGTTTTAAATTTATAAAACACGATATTTACTAACACTAAACACACATATGGGCAAGTGCACCCATCGTGAGCGTAGAATAGCGTTGGTAAGATACCGAGGTCGTCCAAGGACACAAGAGCTTTTAGTACCGGTTTATCCTCAACGTCTAATCAAATCAAAAGTTTAGAAAAAGAGTTTTTAAACTAAGAAAATAAAAACTAACTAAAATGCTGAAAATAAAAATAAAAGAAAAACAGATAGACAAGATGAATCACTTGGTTCCGACGCATGTATAGTGTAACCTTTGATTATTTCCGCACTTTTGCAATTATTTAAGAGATTATCTTAGTTATTGTAGTAGACCCCTCTTTTGGAGGTGACGTTACCCTCAACCCAGTAGTTTGAGTCAGCAAGGATACAATCCTAAAGGGTCGGATTATTGAAAGATAATTAATTAAGTTATTAATGCAAATTATGGTAGGCCCCTCTTTTGAAGCTGACGTTACCCTCGACTAAGTAGTCTGAGTCAGCAGGGATACAGTCCTAAATAGCCGGGTTATAGTATTAATAGTAGTTAACTTATGAGGGGATCAAAGAGTTTCGACCCCCGCCATACAATACCGTTAAGTATTGAAAGAGGTCCTACTAAATTTGACCCAGGTCCCTTGCAGGATCTCTAAACGCTGAACAACGGCAAGACTCTTACCAAACCGTTCCCTTAACCCCCGACCAGGTAGCCAACATACCTCCATATAGACCGTGGAGATATGAATGGTGAAAATATTTTATTTTATATAGACAGTAAAATAATGCCAAGACACCACGGACAAACGATAAGGAAGAATCACCTTCAACATAAGAAACTAGTTATTAAAGTCATTAATACATAACCAATTAAAAAGTGCGAAAAGATTAAAAATAAAAAGTATTACACTAGACACTTGTCTTCACCAAGTGATGTAAGAGACTTAGGCAAACATGGCCTTGATTGTCAAGAACTCTTACGATCAATCTTGGATCCCGAGACGGCTCACACACTCTATGATGGACAATGGATGATGGTGGTGGATGATGGTGTTATGGTGGTGGTGGGTGAAGTGTGAAGTGTGAGAGAGGTGGTGTGCCAAGGGATGGTTTGAGCTTGAGCCAAGCACTCCTATTTATAGGCTGAACAGAAGCTCGGGCACGGCCCCGTGTCCATTGGGCACGGCCCCGTGTCCACATCCTTCTCTTTCTTCATTTAATGCAGCTTGTCTTATTAGTTGACCACGCCCCCGTGTCCGCTGAGCACGACCCCGTGTGCAGAAGAATATTTGTACTATAAAGATTTTCCTGGTTTCTGCGAATCTTATAGTTGACCACGGCCCCGTGTCCGCTGAGCACGGCCCCGTGGTGGGCAATAGAAGCTTCTACCACTTTGTCTTTTCTGCTGACACTTGGGCACGCCCCCGTGCTGGCTGAGCACGGGGCGTGTTCAGTCTTCTGTCTTCTTGTTTTGCTTGGGAAGATGCTGTCGTGGGGTCGGGCATGTCACGTTTGTTCCTTTTCTTGTATTTATGTTAGATTTTGCTGTCTTTTGCTTCTTTTGTTAATTTGAGCTCATTTAATCCTGAAAATACAAAAGGAAGACAAAAGCATACTTTTTCCAACATTAGTACTAAAAAAGGGTTAGTTTTATGCCACAATTGATGTAATTTATATGTTGCATTTTGCACACATCAAATACCCTCACACTTGAATCTTTGCTTGTCCTCAAGCAAAACTCTTTATAATGTGGCTTTACACACCCAAATGGAATGGGTAGAAGAGAACGTTTTTGGGCTTGTCATAGAGTGTCGAGATTTCCAAGATTCTTTTATTAAGTTTCATTTTTATTTATTTACAATCCTATTCGTCATGATTTATTTAAAACTTTTCATAAGACAAATTACTTATTAGGGCATAACATGCCTCTTTAAAATTTTCTTTATATACAAGTTTACATACCTCACGGGGGATCACTCAACACTCAGCCAAAGATGTATTTTAGTGAATCACTCGAGAGCGGCATGGAACTTACTCCTACCATAGGCTTGCCAAGCAATCAATCCTCCTCCTTTTTAACTGTATACCTTTGTAAATATCAAGAGAACTTTTTGGGTGAAGGGTTAGGCTTGGGTTAAAGGTTAGGTGGTTGGGTTAGTGGTTAGTAGAAAAGGGCGAAAAAGCGTAAAAAGCATCGGTTTTCGTAAGACTTTCTATTTTTCAACTTTTTATTTTGATGAAGCCATTATTCCAAACAAAGTTATTTTTTTGATGAACTTGCTTGTTTATTTGTTTTTGCTTCATCATCAACACAATTTTTTTTTTTTTTTTGAAAAGTCATACGAAAAACCGAGCTAGTTACTAAAACAAAGGGTTAAAAATGAAAAAGGTTTTGGTGGGTGAAAGGGTGTTTGGTTTGGGTTATGAAATGAAAAGGTTTAGGCTCAAATGGGCTAACTAGGGGGATTTTGGGTAGGTGGTAAAAAAAAAGAAAAATAATGGTGTAGAAATAAAAAGGGTTAGTCCTAATGCCTCCATCATTTACTTACTCGGGTTTAAGTTGGTAAGGATCGGGAATGTATCGTCGTGGCAAGTTCTAGAGTTGTAAGAACCAAGCGGCTATTCACACAAGAAACGAAAAATGAGCATTTAGTTTAAAGATATGTATTTGTATGCTCAATAAAGGCTCAAAACTCACTTTTGTGGGAATGGGTTTTTATGTGATCAAGTATATATAATCAAATTTTAACTAAGTTTGTCATGCCTTTTCGTAATTTTCTTATGTCGGTTCTTTTTATCACGACGCTATCGGTTGTAAATTCGTAAAAATATAACCTTTTTAGAATTTTGAAATTCCCGAATTAAACCTAGACAAGTAAAAAAAATGAAAATTTTTGAAAAAAATTGTGGTGATTAGCGGTTCCAAAAGAGTTTTGTGTAAGGCTTGTATTTAGGACTTGCAAGATTCAAGGTTTTAGCATCCCCCCACACTTAAATTACACATTTTCCTCAATGTGTCCCAAAAATAAGTTTTTAGGTTAATTGAATGTGTAAAAGGTGTGAATTAAGCAAAAATTTTGTGTTACTGGGCGCTGGACACGGCCCCATGTTGTCCGGGCACGGCCCCGTGTTCAAGTGCCAATAACAAAATTAAATCAAGAGAAACAGAAGTCTGGACACGGGGGCGTGTTGGTTGAACACGACCCGTGTCCAGTTACCTGAACTGGGTATTTCTGCAGACTGTGCAGCACGGGGCCGTGTTGGGCGGACACGGCCCGTGCCGAACTTGCTATTAATGAAGAAAATCGTCGGACGGCTCTGTTTTCCTGCATGGGGTGCTGGTTCAAGTTTTCCCTTGAATCCTTTGCCATCTTGAGTGTGTTTTATTCCAGAAAATTAAAACTAAACTAGAAAACATAAAAACTCATCTAAATTAAACTAAGGATAGTTCCGCGGAATGCCTCCGTGGTGCGCCACGTTTATAAGGGTCCTTGGCTAGACCCAAAGCCTGGTCATATGTCACTCAAGTAGGATGTTTCGCATCCCATGTTACACCGTCGGAGAGCGTCATCCAAGCTTGAGTCTATGACCTTCATGTAGTCGACCGGGTCTTCGTCTTCTACTCTCTTTCCCACTCCAAACTTCACTTCCTTGTCCCCAAACTTCAATGTTAGTGTTCCGTCATTCATATCAACCACTGCTTGGGCGGTGGCTAGAAATGGCCTCCCGAGGATGAGAGGAACCTCAGCGTCTTCCTCCATGTCTAGGATGACAAAGTCGGTCGGGAAAACGAAATTGTCAACTTTGACCAATAGATTTTCAGCGACACCTTGTGGAAATTTGACGGATCTATCGGCGAGTTGTATGCTCATCTTTGTAGGGCTCATTGTTCCTAGGCCGAGTCGTTTGAACATTGGTGTGGGCATGAGGTTAATGCTAGCCCCAAGATCGGCTAATGCGTTACGAACGGGGGATTACCCAATCGAGCAAGGAATCGTGAAGCTTCCGGGATCAATTTTCTTTTGTGGGAGTTTGTTGAGTACTAAGGCGGAGCATTCTTCGCCTAAGTTAACTAATTGCAATGATTCAATTTTCCTTTTATGAGTGAGGAAATCCCTCATAAATTTTGCATATTTAGGCATTTGGGTAAGGACCTCAATAAAAGGAATATTAACATGCAATTGTTTTAGTAAATTTTCGAACTTTGCGAATTGCTCATCGGTCTTTTGACGATTTAACCTACCGGGGTATGGAATCGGAGGGGACTTGGTGGGCTCTTGATTTGGTAAAGAAGCCTTTTCTGGTTGGGGTGCGGGTGGAGTCGTGGTTTGGCTGGACTGGCTTCTTTCATCTGGCGGTAATGGAGCCTCCTCGAGACCCACGGTTCGATTTCTCAATGTGATGAGGTGTACTTGTGCTTTTGGGTTGGTTTCGGTATTGCTAGGTAACGCGCCTTGTGGTCTCTCGGAGAAATTTTGAGCTACTTGATTTAATTGTTTTTCAATATTTTGAATGCTAGCTTGTTGATTTCTAAAATTCGATTCCAATTGCTGAAATCGATCCGAGTTTTTCTTTTCGGTGTCGGAGATGAGGCGAGATACAGTATCTTCAAGCCTTTCTCGTCCACCTTGTTGTTGAGAAAAGTTTTGTGGTTGTTGAAAGTTAGTTCGTTGGTTTTGTTGGTTACTACTATTGTCGGGATCTCTCCAACCAAGGTTTGGGTGGTTACGCCATCCTTGGTTGTAGGTACCCGTTGGAGGACCCGACGGCCTGGGTCTGTTATCAATGTAGTTTACCGTTTCCGTTTGTTCATCTAATTCTTTCATACAACTCCAATTTTCATGTGGCCCACCACACCCTTCACAAGCCATAACCGAGAGCGTTTTTGTCATTTCTAGTTTTTTTATTTTTGAAGAAAGGGCTTCGATTTGGGCTTGTAAAGAAGTGCTTTCATCAACCTTATGGGCGCCCAGGGCAATAGATTTATTGCCTCGGGGAGTGTGCCATTGAAAATTGGTTTGAGCAATTTCCTCAATTTGATTATATATTTCATTTGGGAGACGATTACCTAAAAGTCCCCCGGAGCTAGAATCAAGTGTTTGTCTTATATGTGGCAACAACCCATTGTAGAAAGTGGATACTTGTTGCCATACCGCAAGACCGTGGTGAGGGCACTTTCTTAGTAGCTCCTTGAACCTTTCCCAAGTTTCATATAAGGATTCCCCATCCTCTTGTGAATATGTATTAATTTCAGTCATTAATTTAGCCGTTTTAGCAGGGGGGAAATACTTATATAGAAACTTTTGGGCTAGTTCATCCCAGGTGTTTACCGAGCCAACTGGGAGGGTGTTGAGCCAAGCCTTAGCTCGGTCTTTTAGTGAAAATGGAAACATCCGAAGGCGAATGGCGTCGTTTGATGATCCATTGACCCGAAAGGTATCACATATTTCTAAGAAATTAGTAATATGTAGATGGGGATCCTCGTCCGCAAGCCCATGGAAGGTTGCGGAGTTTTGGAGCATTTGTATCAAATGCGGCTGAAGTTCGAAGTTATTGGCCTCGACATTTGGTGCATTGATAGCGGCGCCTAGATTACCTACAGTGGGTCGTAGGTAATCCATGAGGGTACGTTGGTCCGCCATTGGAAGTGGGTCCCCCGAAACTTTCTCTTGGTTTTTAGCTTTAAGTCTTTTTCTGAGAAAGCGTTCGGGTTCTTCTAGAGGTTCTTTTATGTCTCTACTAGAACTGGAGCTCATGCACTATGTAGGAAGTTCAAATGTGGCACCTGGGTTCCAAGTCCTGCAATAAAAACAAAGAAGAACATTGGTCAGAAGGTTCACCACGGCCCTGTATTCAGCGAACACGGCCCGTGGTCGGAGGTACAGTGATTGTTTTCCGGATCCCTGTTACTGGGAGTTGGGCACGGCCCCGTGTTACACCGACACGGCCCCGTGTTCAGCTCTCTGTAACTTGGAAAATAAAAACTGCCAGTAACAAGGCTGGACACGGCCCGTGTCCGACCCGGCACGGCCCGTGCTGAG